>NQII01012433.1:0-23900 GCA_002778355.1 Clitarchus hookeri
CCTGAGACGCAATAATCCCGTTCCTACCGCGGACTAACATATAACATTTAGTTTTAGAGTAAGTTAGAAAAAAAACTGGCGCGCAGTGTTTCCGTCGTGCTGCGTCTACCCCCGGGACTTTCAAGCGGCGACCCTATTATTTAATTGGTGGAAAGTCTGAAGCAAGGGTCAGCGCAGGTCCCTATAACAGTTTCGCTGGTTCCCGATCAGTGTATTAGGAGATACAGCAGCGTGAGAAAGTCGTCTTTAGCTGTGCTTGAAGGCTCGGGAATAGCATTTATAACGTGCGTGATGTATTGAGAGTATTACACGCACCTCGTCTGAAGTGTGTTTTCTTTTCGTAAATTGGTTTGATGGGAACACGTTTAGTGGTTTCGCNGTATTACACGCACCTCGTCTGAAGTGTGTTTTCTTTTCGTAAATTGGTTTGATGGGAACACGTTTAGTGGTTTCGCAAATTACCGCGGATTTCAAACACACTGCAACGCAAAGCAAGCTCCAGGTAGGCGGTGCCCATAACCTAACATGNCGCAAATTACCGCGGATTTCAAACACACTGCAACGCAAAGCAAGCTCCAGGTAGGCGGTGCCCATAACCTAACATGTTCTGGAAAATTTTGCTGAGTTTCTTCCTTCTTCCCAATATTTTTTGACGTGAAAATTGTGCAGGCTGTCACTATTTTTTACTTAATAGGCGTAGTTTACTAAATTAAACCGGTTATGGCGGTACTTAAAGTAACAGTCCTTACTAAAAAAAAACATATAACAATTTATTCTTGTTTTATATACGAAATAGCTACAGATTACAGTAGAAAATGAACTAGAATTTACTCTCCCAATGTAATTTTTACTGCCTGTAGCTTGCCATGCTGCATATAAAAAATTACCTTGACATCATTGGCATCGCCAGGGAGGGGGAGGGGTCTCTACTCCAAATTTCAATCAGCACCCCCCCCCCCCNAACGAAAACAGCAATATTTCATTAGAAATTCTTATTTTATTTAAAATTTTAAGATTATGTTCACCTCAATGTGTGTGTGAACCATTATGACAACTGGCTGAGAAGGAAGAGTTTCTACGCACTTGCGAGCCATAAATTACTTGTCATGGAGCCCATCTTTACTGCGAGAAAACAAAACAATATCTAATTTATACATGTTCAACTTTAATACTTTTAAAAATTACATTGCGTTTTCCTACAAAATCGTAATATTGTGTTTTTTCTTCAATATTTGTAACTCGTCTTTGAAACCTTTGTCTACGGTAAAATAATGGTTAAATTTGTGCATAACCGCACCCACAAAAATACAGCGCACAGTAGGAGACTGATGAAGTTAAAAAGAACGCGGGTATGGTCGCATAATCTGAGACTGGACACAAAAACTTGGCGTCTATGATTGACGTTATGACTAGCATGTAAGGGAGCTTGTTGATCAAATTATGCTATGAATTTGTTAGTAACGTACGTATATGTCTTACGCCAATCCTTACTTTAACATGCATGAAAAAAATGAGGTAGGCCTATGTTTTAGTGACCATTAGTTTATAGATAATTCGTCAAATAAGAAGTTGAGGCACAGAACTACTTAATGGGCAGCCATTATTAATAAACCTTTTTAATTACAATGCTCAATATAGAGTTGCCTACGTTGCACAGAAACTTGGTTTGTGATTAGAAATGTAGTCGACATGTAACTATAGTCTATTCGCGGCATCTTTACACTTTTTGAACCAAACCTTTGAAAAATCACCACATATATTTGGTTGTTTACTAAATATGGTATGTATCACAAGTGTTTTATACTTCTGTTAACATAAATATGCCTAATTTCGTGTTAAATCAAACTCTTACCTATATTTTATTTATAATTAAAATGAATACAAACGGAGAGAATCTAAGTGTGTTGGTAATGCCTGCTTAGTAAGAACAAGTTATAACGCAAACTATTATTAAACTAAGTGCGCACGAATGGGCTGTGCTGTTCCTTTCGTGTAATTTATCTAGACTTAGTTAAGCTTTATTTGCGTGACGCGGAAGCATATACTGGAAGTAGAACTTGGCGTGGCCTCAGAAAAGTTACAAGTAAGCGTGGACGGGCTATAGCATGCAGTAAAGGAAGCATCCGGCAATGTGAAACACGTGGCATTTAGAACATTATTTGGGTTTAGAAACAATTTATGACAAAATAATATTAAGAAAGTAAGTTGTCCGTTGTTCCCGAAGTGTAAGCAAACGTTCTACCGATACAAGTCCAGTTGGAAACGTGCGATTAGTTAATTGAAATATCTCAAATTATAAACGTGGGTGTGAATGAAAGAATTATTACCTTTATTGATTTCAGAATAGTTTATGCAACCGTAAGAAAAGGTGCAGTTGTGCTTACTTTCAGAGATAATAATATAATAAGGAAGAATTAACTTCCGCCCATGTTATAACCGTAGTGAGAAAGAAGTTAATACGACAATGTTTAGAGTAAAATATTTCGGTAGGAGTCTTAATTAACTATAATTCTAGTAGGAAAGCCCATTATAATCAGGGAGACCTGTAGTTGTAGCTTATTTTATGTATAACTGCGTCACATAGTAAAAACTTAATTAGAAATCTAAAAACCACAACACGAATTAAGAAATGAATGCTGTGTTCGAAAGTACTATTGTAGAGTTCATCATGACGACCATCCTGTACGTATTTCCTGTGTGGCCGGGCAATTCATCTCTGTTTCCAGTGCTCACCACGATGAATTTCTGCAACTTGCTATCTAGGATTAATCATCCGCAAGCCTTCCTGGTATTTCCGAGCTGTGAAACCATGCTGCGTTAAGAGCTAAGGGATGGGGAAAAAAAGTGACCATGTTCCTTTCAGCGAGACACTTGAGGATGGTACGTCACCTCTTACCGAGAATGTATCTTTTTTACCATCTCTCGTAACAAATTCTACATTCATCTGAGCGTTTGACAAGCCGTCTTCGTTTTTTTTTTTTACAAACGCGAAAAANACAAACGCGAAACAAATTTAAGAAACAAGTGCTTTTATAAAGGGGAAAATGAAGCTACCACAAGACGTGTCTTAATTTGGTGTTTTTTTTTGTTGCGGTTGAAAAAGTTTCATACCAACCCACAAACTGAAAGCTCTGTGTTACTTCAGTGCACAATTTTGCGTGTTTGGATGTTTTTTTTTTACTACCTTGTCTTTAATTTCACATTTTGTGCCTTCGTCATGTGCTCTTTGAAACGTATATCGAGACATATTTGATTGCATTGCGTTCGCCGTTGTGGAAACTTGGGAAAGCGCTGCTTGCAATTTACTTTGAGCACACTGTGTGTCATTTCACTTCGCGCAAGTGTATACCGTACATTGCCACGTGACTTTCACTAGTCAATCTCAATTTTTCCAATGTTGAAGAAACTATTAAAGGCTATATTTAGGTTGTTCACAGTAAACTGAGCACTTGTGAAAACCCACCTTCAGATCTACTTGTATGAACATCATGTATGTATTCTTCCACCATATGTAAAATTAACATTGCCCTGGACCTGATCACTATATTCGTGCGTCGGCCAAGGACAACTATGAAATTATTAGAAAACTAATATTTTACAAATTTGCGTATTCTTACTTATATATTCATTAAAAAAAACACATTGTAACAGAAAACATTTAAATATTCTCAAGGGCTTACTTAACACATTTAATTCAATGTTAAGTCTAGGAACTACTTCTCCTCCGTCGTTGCCAACTTAACTGAGTGCATGACAGCAAGTGTGCCCGTTAAAATATACGCACGCAGGGATAGTGACATTTTTCAAAGCTTTATTTCAAAAGTGCTCACTTTACCGCAAACTGCCTTTACCAGGGCATATATTTTAATTACTCTTGGACAATCATGCCGTCACTGGGTTTGCAGTCTAGTGCAGGTGGTTTGCGAGAGATTTTGTTCAATGAAGAGACAAATAGTTAGATTGGTCAGTCCGGGTAATTCAGAACGCTTGTTAGCAAAGTCGACCTAATAAAACATTAAAACATTAGAACCACGTGAAATGTGAAAAAATTCCCACGCTCTTTAAGATTGTATTTTAATAAAAACCATATTATATGACAGGGTAGTTTACTTTTATGTTCATGATTACTTACGTAAAAAAAAATTACGAATTTTAATTTTGTTTAAACTTATACGGAAAACAGATTAAATAACTGTATCAAAGTACAGATGTTTAGGAAAAGAGTTCTCGTTAAACTTTTCAAATATGCACAGTCGTAATACATCTTACATGTGTTTTTAAAAAGGATGAAACATAATCAATTACATTTATTTACAGTGAAAGTGTGAAAATAATATTTTTTATTTAGTGATAGAATACATTTTATAGAAAGTAAAATTAACTATGTACTTTTAGAATTGTGTTGTGTTCACACTTATCCCATTACGATTAAAATAAAAAGGAGCTTGTGAAGATGCTATTTGTAAACAGGAAACATATAGAACTCAGCTGGCTGTTTTTAAAAACAAGAGGCTCACGAAACAAACAAAGAGTGAGAAAATGTTAGTAATATTTTCTTTAAGACTGCCATCTTGATTTATTTAAAAATATAATAGAGTACTTTATTTAATATAAAAAAGGTATAAATATGGCACTGGAATACTGTATTATGAGATGACCTGTTTAAGTTTAGCAGCATAGTCAATTATCCACATTTTCATTTTATGATACAAAATCGCACTGTCAGAGTAATACAGTCGCAAGTCAAAAAAATTTATATTTCAGGAGAGAGTATTTTAAAAGTTGAAAAACTGTTTTAATACATTCACGCTTGAAAGAGATAAAATAAATTTTTTTCATATATGTAACTCCCATCACTAACTTTGTTTACATTGTTATCGAAAAAAACATGAACATCATAAAAATATAAATAATAAAATAACAAAGAATAGAGTGTGGATCGCATACCACATAAAAAAATCGTTATTTGGCTTTTATTCTTGCGGATACCGTTATCGCCTTAACAACATTCGCATTTTCTGAGTTATGNAAAAAAATCGTTATTTGGCTTTTATTCTTGCGGATACCGTTATCGCCTTAACAACATTCGCATTTTCTGAGTTATGGACGTGTACTTTGACGGTGTGAAATATATACAAAAGGAACAATATCATGGCCACTTTACTTTATGTTCACAATTACGCAACCTACGTTAACTACGGGACATGTAAAGCACTCCACATCAGCTCTCGGTCTCAATCAAATTTCGTAACTGCAGTCTCTACTCAAGGTCGGTGCTTGATATTATTCATGTTATGACCCCCCCTCCCCCTTCCCAAACCAAACCATCACACACCTGACGCGTAAAATATTATGAAACTGTTATGCAGTTTTGGTTCCAACTTTCTGGATGTCGGTATGAGCAGTAACTGAATACAGTAACAAGTTTTTATTCTTACATTTTAAACTCATTTTATTAAAATTAAAACAACCTTGAACAATAGTGGTAACCAGTGGCGTGTGGTGAAGTGTTGCAAGGTAAGCTGGTGCTTGCTCACGGCTGTACATTCTCGATGCACGCAGCAGGAGCCATTCACCACCGCGCAGCCTAGGGAAACTGAATGTATTCCGACCACTCACAAGCGAGTAGCAAGGGAACCATTACACGCGTCCTGTGGCGTCAACTGCCGAGCTACGTTCTAGTGGTGGAAGTGTAAAGTAGCAAGCAACGGGGTACAGCGCAGAGCTAACGCCAGCCTACCTTGCAACAGTTCACCACACGCCACTGGTGAAAGTTGACACCACACATTTACTTCCATAATACACACCCGCGCAGCACTCTGCGTGTTTTAGGAGTAAGCGCAGCTAGGCGCGTGCCGGTCGTCGTGTTGTTTGGCGAGTGGTGTCTTCTGCTTCTCTCTATGTGAGTGGGCGAAGGAGAGAGTACCCACATTCCCTGCCTCCTCACCCGCTCCCTTACTCGCAACACAATTACTAACGGGTTTGTCTAGTTGTCAAAAGTCTACTCATAGCGAGTTTAAAAAGTGCCTTTTAGTAAAATAGGCACTTTTATGTAATTTGAAATTGTAATTTAAGTATACTTAAAAAAACTTGTGCCCAGTAATTATTTTCTCTGTTCCTTTTTATTTATTCGGACGATTCCGCTGGTCGGCGGGTTTTCTCGGGGATTTCCCGTTTCCCCCTCCCTTGCATTCCGGCACCGCTCCATTCTCGCCTCATTTCACCCTCTACCGTTCTCAAGACCTCGTTGTTAATAACCGGCCAAATCTCTCAACTCAACTCTTTATGTATTCGGCTGTACTGAAACAGTTTTATGGCGCCTTATACGCCCCATTTTGCTTGGCACTGCTTACTTCGCTTACATCAAGGGCCGACCTTGTCTCTACTGCTGAGTAAGCGAAGAGACTTGGGCGGTTCTTAACAGCGAGGTCTTGAGAGCCGACGAGGGGGATTGAGGCGAGAATGGAGCAGCGCCGGAATGAAGGGGCGAGGAAACGCTCACCTCAAAAAAAGTTTGCGATCGAAAACAACGCTACGAGCTCTGATAGGTCAATGCCGTTAGTGCCAGTATCGTCATGGCTAAAAATGGCGCGTATGTAACACAGTCTTGCGATAATCACAATGTATCTCGAACGTTTTGTAACCTATTTCAATTGCCATGCATTATCTTAGACACACTGAAACTTCTAGATATGCTGGTATTGTACAGCGATGTTCTTCTTGCTCATGTATGGATGCTGTCATGAAATGTTTGTATATATAATAAAACTGAATAAATATTATATATATATATATGATGTATAGTCTATTTGCGATTTATTTACACTTTTTGAATCATACCTTTGAAAAAGCACCCCACGTATGACATGTTTGGTCGTGTCTTAAACATGCAAATGTTTCACAAGCGTTTTATAACATGCAATGTTTCACAAGCGTTTTATACTTATGTTAACATAAAAGTATTCAATTTTTGGTTAAACGGAACATTTACTTATATTTTATCTATTATTATATTGTTTCATTTGAGATTAATATGAATAAAACTGTGAGGAAATATGTGTGCTGGTATTGCCTAGTAAGAAATAGTTCTTACGTAGAATATTTTCAAAGTGAGTGAGCACGAATGCAGTTCGTTGTCTCCTCGGTGTAATTTTGTTGGCTTGGTTAAGCATTCTTCACATGAGGCGTGGGAGTATTTTGCAGGGCTTAAGAAAAGTTGCATTGAACCGCAAACGGACTGTAGCCCTTACGGGACACGCGGTTGGCTGAGTGGTTCAGACTCTGGGTCTCCGGCCCGACCTTAGGTCCCGTACGGCGCGACATTTTCAGCCAGGGGTTCTCGCGCGTGACAAGTGAGTGTGGCGGAAAATGCCGCTGGTATGGAGGTTGATATAAGGGTTCTCCCGTTTCTTCTCCCGTCTTCAAATCGCCGATGCTCCAACTCGTCTCGCCTCGCCCATTATTCCGACTGGCCGGGATGACAGCTCTGTCCGTCAAGTAGGGCAGCCGACTTCGTTTAGCGCCGAACTCCGGTGCATTCGTCTTTCCATTCTAGATAACATTCCCGTCATTCAAAGCTGAAAGCTGTCGCCAGTCACCCCTAACGCTTTGCTATTTTCTAGTAGTTTTCTGTTTAAAACTTCACGAATATGATTCTCCCACTTCCTTCCTCGCCCTTCCCTCTTATACTAATAGCAACGCTGAGTTTCGCACAACACAATGGCATTCNATTCTCCCACTTCCTTCCTCGCCCTTCCCTCTTATACTAATAGCAACGCTGAGTTTCGCACAACACAATGGCATTCACTTTTTAAAAATATAACTTCGGCATGTTTGCCGTTCTGCAGATAACCTTTAGGCTTCGTTCGCGGGGAGGGTGACAGCGCGCACGTGTCCGCTCCTCAATTGTTTGCCTTCCTTGGCCTTGTTTCGTTCGGACCTGTTCTCATTTAAGTTGTAGTTACGCTGCCTTGAATGCCAGTGATCATGTTCAAGTTTACATAGNTTCGTTCGGACCTGTTCTCATTTAAGTTGTAGTTACGCTGCCTTGAATGCCAGTGATCATGTTCAAGTTTACATACTTACAGGAAAGCAAAGGAAAAAGTGCACGTTTTCATTTTAAGCATTAGGACTATGTTCAAAATGACGTCTTGGATACAGTCGACATAACAAAAATTGCTGCAACAACTGTCTCTGCGTATGAATGAAGGAAATTGTCTTTTGGGCGAAAGTCGTGCTAATTAAATTTTTTGTTTATTTCTACTTTAATTTGTTGTAAAATTAAATACTTATTTTATGTATTATTTTTATAAGTTTTCATATATTTTTTAAGTAATCATTATAATTTAATTTAAATGAAGTGCCCTATCACGCTTTAGCGTGAGGTATGTTTAACAGTGTACAAAGTAAAGTTCACGTCCCTCTAATTAAATTCGTGACTAACGACGCCCATAATGGTAATAAGCTGCAACATAAAAAATAATTTCTAGGATTTAAAAATTTAACACTGGGAGAAAGCATCTAACCTGTCGTGTTCAACTTTCTATGTTGAGGAGTTTTTTTTGCAGGAAAGTACTTGTTTACTCAGTAGAGAGTTGGCTCCACCGACGGCAGTACAACCTAGCTAAACTGAGGTTGGGATCACAAGTTCTAGGAAGAAGATGCAGCTATACATTTTTCAGTGTTAAATTCTGGTAAAGGACTTCAAACTTCTCCTGTCATTCACNCTAGGAAGAAGATGCAGCTATACATTTTTCAGTGTTAAATTCTGGTAAAGGACTTCAAACTTCTCCTGTCATTCACATGATTTCTACCTTAGAGGAAATGTGGAGTAGAATGGAGTAGCGAACATTCCAGCTGCGCAATAAGAAGTTTCAGTGTCCCAACTTTGAAAGGTTCTTCGTCGCAATGAGTTTACATAAATATGTTCTCTTAAGTTTTACTGCGATTCTTATAACCAAGTTGTATTGCAGGTAGGGAGTTTCCAGGTCACGTTAACACTTGTCCGTTGGAAAACGCAATTTAAATAAACGTTCGCGTCACTGTTTTGCCATATGATTTTCACTGTTCTGCTGGCAGTTGGTTAGCCGGTGGCTGAGGTCATCGATGTTTATAAATCTGTGCTTGGTTTGCGCGTGCCAAGTCTTTCACTGGCACCAGCTGTTCCGACGACCTGATGTCCCATTACTTCTCTTCGCAGCCGAACCACCACGCACGCAGAATACTCCCGTTCAGGGCCGGCTGTTATTTATGGCTCGAGTCTTCCGGATGGAAAATTTCGCCCCAGGCACTGTTCGACACTGTTCCGCTTCCCGCAGCTGAAATACCTCGTTCCGAGTCCGTTATCGCAAATTGCTACGGAGGAGATGGTTGTTATGGCTCCTCTGCCGCTGCACGGTGTGTCAGATCGCAAATTGTTCCATCGGCGTGGTCGTCTGCCCCGGGCCACAGTAACTCGAATTGGGGAAACGAATCCTTACCGAAGATACCCGAAGTCGAGTATATACGTACGGGTCTTACAACTTCGGCAATTAAAGAAACATTTCGCATATTTTAACCTGATATTTACTACCTGCGCGTCGCGTAAATATAAAATAGATAATCGTGTAGTTTTTCCTTTTAAAATGTCGTAGAAACAGAAGCTTGATTACATATTTTCATTTTCATGTTGGCAGCACAGTATTCTTTGTCTATGCGGCCTCCAGAAATGCATGAAACTGTATATTAAGAATTGTGTTTCATCTTAAATATTATGATTATTTTTCTCTCAAATGCGCCTGTGCTATTATAATAACCGTTGGTAAACGACGAAATCAATAATTTTGCCAAGAAAAATTTTGGCCAGTGTTATAATAAATAAATAAACCCACGCAAACGCACACTTTATTAAGGGCAATGGTGCACAAAAGCCGAATATTTACATGATTTTTGTCACAACTTGTTTTTCAGAGAAATTTCCAAACATTTTTGTACGGCAACACATGCATAATAATTTTGAACGCCTTTTTAAATTATTAAATATTCATTGCTTTTATTATTCTCGGAGCACTGAAGGAAGATAAGACAGAATTTCCTATGTATTAGCATCCATCAGTGCTCCGAGAACAATAGAGGCAGTGAAAATCCAATGTTTTTTGTACCAAAAATTTCGGAAAGCCCTCTGGAAAACCACTTATGACGAAAATCGGGTAAATAATACAGCTTTCGTGCACCATTCCCCTTAACGATCAGCGTCATCCACTATTTCAGAATCATTTATTTCCTGCTGTTTTAGGTTTTGGTAAAGCAAAATTTAAAAAATAAATTATACTATATAAGTTTAGCCATTAGCCTTTTTCTGCAGTAAAGACACAAGACCTTAACTATCAACGTAACATTTTCTCACAAATAGCATTATATAAACTTTAAAATATCAATAAGTTTTATCATTTTTATGACTACCGTATTAAACTTGGTAAAATTAAGTACAACAAATTTAAATAACTTGTAAAATGTAAATATTTTGTATTCAGGGAATTTCAATAATTACTATGAAACTGAAATTATGACACGTAAGCGAAGAAATTCTGCATAAGTGATGAAACCGAACTTTAAGGTGACCGCCTGGCTGAAGGTATTTTGCGTGGCTGAGTCCTAGAAACGAGGGGGCACTAAGGGTGACCCAGGCACGTGCATCAATTGTTATCGTCGCATCTATGTGCAAGACACTGAATTAGCATGTAGTCTTTCCTTTCGCAACGCGCCTCCAATGAGAAATTTCTACGACGACCAAATAATTTTATGATGCAATAATAAAATTAAACGTGTGGAATACTCTCCTATAAAACTTTTAAATATTCTGAACCGCAATGTCCCTGATTAAAAATGATAGAGAAAATACTCTTTTTAACGATTTCCACTGTAAAGTAATTACGACTTAGAGAAAAATGGACACACTGGAAATTCTATACATACATGTAACGTTTCTTAAAAATGCTGTTCGTAAGCAGACATCACTCGGACACGATGAAGAGTTTTTTGATAAAACGATTTCCGCAAGCTCTGCACGCCATTTGGCAGCGTAGGCAGACGGCCATCCTGAGTCCACACTACTCGCGACCAGATTCCGTAGAAGTTGTTCAAGGTCTGCCATGGCAGCTGTTATGTCAGCTAGTGTGGCACCCATCGTGGCATTCGTAGCCTCGTACGGCCGTGTTTCATACCAGATGTTGTAACACGACCTGTCATATATTCCGTGGCAGGTTCCACCCCAGCTTTCATACCCGGTCAGCCATATTGCAGTTCCAGAGCGATTATGAGAAATGTTAAGAATTACGTGAATACTTTTAACAAAAAAAAAACTCTCGTGACTTTGCATTATCACTTTCAAATATTAAAAATATGCCAGTACGCATTAAACTGTTCTAAACGCCAGCAGTAATACAGTAATGTTAATATGTGTTGGGTTTTTTTTTCGGTAGGCCTACACAACTTACTGGTTATATTCCATTCGCGGTTACTTCTACTTCCAGGATATTCCTCCGCCTAGTGAAAAGAAAGCTTAGAAAACTACACCAGACGGCCAACGCACCGCATTCGTGCGCACTGAGGGTAATAATATTTTGCATAAGAACTATTTCATAATAAGCATTACCAAATCACCTGTTGTCTCTGTTTTTATTCATATTAGTTACAAATGATATATTATCATTCATATATAAAATATAAGAAAAAATTAAATTTAACCAAAAGCAAGGTAATTTTATGTTGGCAACAGTATATGACGCTTGCGATAGATGACATATTTAGAAAGCAACGAAACACGGCATGCATGGGATGTTATTTCAGAGGTTTGATTAAAAAAGTGCGAAGAAACCGCGAATGGACTAAAGCCGCAGTTCTGCATGTGGAGTTCACATTTACTACGGACGAACCGCCCGTCGTCGGTTCGTCTAATGATAGGACACCTATTGCCGTCGTGTCAGGCCTTATTCACAACCTGCAGTCGGCAGTCGGTAGTCGGCAGTCAGCTGTCCAGCAGTCGGAGATGGTCCATCTTTATCTTCGACTGCTCGACTGTCGACTGCCGAAAATTTCCAACCAATCAGATGTCGCGCTCGCGATCACATGACGTAAACAAATATTTGTTGCAGGACCGTTTATTATTCGTATGTTGATAGTGTGCGTGTTGACTTCAGTATATATTGCACGAAATTATGGAAGGCGATAATTCAGTGACGGAAATCTTAATTGATCGCGTAAAAGAAAGTACCGGTAAATAGGCCTAAAATATTTAATTAAAATTATGTTTGGTAATTTACAAAACAAATCAGTTGCTACCTTCCAATTGGGTTTGGTGTATTGATATTATCGGGCTGGAAAATCGTTTTCCCAGTGTTTTTTTTTTTCCAAAACTTAACTAACAATGTTTACAAACAATACTTCAAAAACATGGACTGCACATTGTGAATAGCATTCGACTGCCGACTGCCGACTGCGCATTGTGAACAAGCCCTGATAGGAATATTGCACGCCGGCTCGCACATCTGCGCGTGCACTACAGCAGTTCGTGCACCATGGGCTTATAGAAGCGTGTACAAGGGCAGGGATGGCAAGAGGCTTCGTGTAATACCGGTTCTGCCTCTCAAGGAAACCACATGCTCGGCGGCAGATCGGCGGAACACGTGCTGCGCGGCTCCCTGTACTTTGCGCTGTTTCGCTTAGTTCTGCTGTTCTCAGTCTGTAGCACGAGCTCCTATCGTCGTTTCTAATCCGCGTGAAATGATTCTCACTGAAGTTCGTGCGCAGGTTAAACGCGAAATAAAGGAAATATTCTTCTTGCGAACCTTCCATGAATTCTTTGAGTGTTACGCTGCTATATAATAAAACATTTTGGAACAACTTCTGTATTAAGTATTAAATAACACTACAGCACTCTGTGATTAAATTTTTTTTAATGATTCGTACTAACTATTTTAATGCCTCGGGTAAATGTGAACATCGAGAAATTGATATTTATTTAATTATATATTTACTAGCATTATTTGGAAATTATTTCATATTTGCGGGAGTAAGTGTTTGTAAACCTAAGGTGAAACGTATGACTAATGGACCTAGAGTCATTGTGCACTAAATGCTGAAAGTTGTGATCGTAACACCTAATAAATGTATACTTATTTTAATTATTATTTTTATAATTTTATGGTTGAGATCTGAGATAACAATCATACGTACTTTGATATCGTAAATTTGTTTATACAATCAAAAAAGAATGTGTTGATGCACTGTAATTTATTTGTTTATTTTGAAAATGTTTAATTGTATGTTAAAAGTTCACCTACCATCAGAAATGTCAGTCCCACTTGTTTACACGTGATATGAAGGAAGTTCAGTTTTGAATAAGAATTTCTACAGAAATTTTTTTTTTCAGAGAGAAAGTTGCTAACAATTTGTGGTCAGTATTATAATTGTAACTACGTTATGCAACACTAGCGAGCCTATGAGAATAACGGATTTTAAACGAGAAGTTGTTTAACACATATTATTTCCTCGGTGAATGTTTTAAGTTATTATTAAAGAAGGACAAGCCATATTGTATTTTTCGCTAGGGCTGTNATATTATTTCCTCGGTGAATGTTTTAAGTTATTATTAAAGAAGGACAAGCCATATTGTATTTTTCGCTAGGGCTGTGTTGCTCCGAGGTGATCACCCAGCTAGGAATTTAATTAAGTTTGTTGCTTAACGAGTCTGATTTGCAATATACCGGGCATGTACGGTTGTACGAAGACGTGGCGCAATGCTTTGAAGAATAGAAGAGGCCCGTGTTCGGACGACAGCCGTGTATTTAAATGTTATATGTGGTTTGTTTTCCGCATGCATAATCATGATAGTGTGCTAAAACTGCAATGCGCCAGTGAGCTTCTCGATTAGGGAAGAATTGTTGTGTCACAAACAGAAGAGGAGCCTCTACAGCGACGGAATGTTGGCGTATATTTCCTTTACGTATTCCGGTTCGCCTGGACTCTACGTCAACGATGAACAGCATTTTCAGTTCCAGACTATTTCAACAGCATGCAGCTCTTTTGAATTAGCCATTTTTTTTACACCACATTCAAATAATTTTTTAATACAGTTTGCATNTCAACAGCATGCAGCTCTTTTGAATTAGCCATTTTTTTTACACCACATTCAAATAATTTTTTAATACAGTTTGCATAAAGTTTAACACGAACTCCCTGAACGATGCAAGAGATCTTGCTTTTATATGCTTCAGACTGGGTGAATTATATTTTTTATATTTTATTTCAATCAAGTCCTTTTACGAGAAATGCTTATTTACATATTCGCCCTGCTCGGACGTAATATTTGCTAGCTAGTGTCGGCATCAATCACTGTATAATCTGTTGAATTATAAAGCAAACCCATATCAGCTTGGTGTAATTTAACACTATAATTACAATTTTTAAGTCTATATCAATACTTGAATGTGTAAATTGTCCGCTCTTTCTATTATTCTCAAACTTCATTTCATCCTCTTTATTAAATACTAGCGACCCGGCCCGGCTTCGCCCGGTTACAATTTAGTTTTTACAGCGATATAGTAATCAATAAATTGGGAAAAGACAATTACAATATTATATGACAGTAAATTAGTAAACTACTATTATATATAACATACATACATACACGTCACGCCTGTCTCACAGAGGGGTAGGCAGAGATTATGTACCTCCATTTACCATGATCCTGACATACATACCTCCTTCACTTTATACACATTCATACATTTCTAATATAATAATACTATATGATGGTGGTTTAGAAAATTTCTTTGTATACAACATTAATCGTTTTGCCTCCGACCGCCAGCACAAAAAGATTTCTGTTTGGCGTGGCACGCGAAAGGGCTACGTATAGTTGTTCGTGTGAAAAACATGCTCCACTCAAATCCACTCCAGCCACATTAAGTGTTTGACCCTGTGCCTTATTTATGGTCATGCCAAAACAAACTCTTATTGGAAATTTTACTTTTTTAAAATTAAAAGGCAAATCCGAGGGAATCATTCGTTTTCTAGGTATTAAAACAGTTTCTCCAGTACCGCAGCCAGTTAGAATAGTACCTTCAATGAGATAACTTTTTAAACTTTTTAGTCCCGTTACATAATTTCGGTGGATTTATATTTCACAATAAAATTACGGAGCTTCAACATTTAAAATCAGTTTNTTAGTCCCGTTACATAATTTCGGTGGATTTATATTTCACAATAAAATTACGGAGCTTCAACATTTAAAATCAGTTTGTGTGGTGGAATGCCAAAAGGATTCAATGAATTAAGAAATTATGTAGGATAGTGCGCAGTTTCTTCATTGTCGAGTACTGTATCTACTGAGTAATAGACTTGTGTTTGCGCATTTAATTTTGCGAGCAATAATTCATTAATTTTNTGTCGAGTACTGTATCTACTGAGTAATAGACTTGTGTTTGCGCATTTAATTTTGCGAGCAATAATTCATTAATTTTTTCGACTTGTTCATTAGTAGGCGATAATATCGCTCTTTCTTTGAACCATGATAGAGTCTTATTTGAAATTAGTGTATTTCAGGGTACACGTTATCTATCAGTTGTTGGTGGTCGGTGACTAAAACACGTATATCATTATTGAGAGAAATTTTTCCACAATCCATTGGAAACTCTCCATGTCCGACTTTCAGTCAGCAAATATGCTGTTATCTTCTGAAGACTTAAGTACTCTCATGTTTGTTTTGAATGCTAGTTTTGTTACGTTAGGCCAAAGATACGATCTTTTTAATGATGCATTGACTTCATCAGCTCTAGTTCCTCTCGCCACCACCGGCAATATTCNGGCCAAAGATACGATCTTTTTAATGATGCATTGACTTCATCAGCTCTAGTTCCTCTCGCCACCACCGGCAATATTCGTCGAAAATCTCCTGAGAATAAAACCGTGCATACACCATAGGTGTATTTGTATTTCTTAAATCACGGNGCAATATTCGTCGAAAATCTCCTGAGAATAAAACCGTGCATACACCATAGGTGTATTTGTATTTCTTAAATCACGCATGGTCCCATCCAGAGCTTCGACGGAAGTTTTATGCGATAGAGTAGCATCATCTCAAACTATCAATTAACAGTTCTGTATTAGTTTAGACGTGTTAATTTGTTTTGAAATGTGACATACGCTTGTACAATCACCACAAAAGTTCAGGGGAAGTTTAAATGTCACATGTGCCGTTCTTTCTCCTTCTAAAAGAGTGGCTGTGATGCCAGATGATGCTACGGCAAGAGCAACATTACCGATAGATCTAACTTAGGGAGAAGCAAATGAATTAAGAAAGTTTTACCTGTGCCGCCCGGAGCATCGAGGAAAAACATCTTGCCTTCTTTGTTTGTTATGGATACGAGTAGGGCATCGTAAACTGCTCTCTGATCGGGGTTCAGACTTGGTTCTTTCTGCCGGAAGGTTTGTAAAAGCCGAGATTGATCATACGATGTCTCCCTCAAAAGTTCAGCATTGTTAATGTCTGAAGTAGCGTTAACTGGCAAAGGAAGACCAAAATCTGTGATGGATTTGCCTGCTAGAGATTCCACTATTTTGTTAATTTCAATTAACGCTTCGTCAAATATTTTCTGGTTATAATTTAAATCTTCTAATCCTGACGCCCTCCGTAGTCGATGCGATATGTCTTCAGACATACATTCCCGATAATTATTCCTAAGACTTAACAGGTCAGTGATTTGGCAGAAAGCTATTAGGATGGAAAATAAATATCTTAGCGATCCTGCTGAACTGCATAGTGCAGCTTCCGACAGTGTGCTTTCCCAGCGAGTGCCATCTTCTAGTAAACCCAAAGCTTTGCACGCAGCTTGAAAGGTGTCGTAAATGACCCCTTCCACAGTTTTTAGATGGTCAAAAGAAGTAGGATCTTTAGCAACGTGCAACAACATTCTTAAGTGAAAACACTCACTGGTATTGGGATGGATAACATATACTCTACCAAACGCATCTGTTTTTTTTTTAACGCAGTTGTAGCTCTCGACCGCCACATCTTGTTCCCTTCGTTGAAATTTCCTATTTTTTTTATTCCAGGTATAATAGGCGAGTACTTTGTCATAAGTGAGCGTTTTTGCAAAGTCGTCTTCTGAGCACAGTTTAAAAAAATGCCGTTAATGTCGTGTCACGTGGGTTACTTACAATATAATTGACATTGTTTTCGTTGAAGTAAACTCGTTGTCCATTTTCTAAATGGACCTCTAAATGTGAAATTGTAGGTGCTCTTCCATGTATATTGAACGTTGAAATTCGCCACATGGCTTGAGAACTGCAAATATATCTGCCAGATTGGTATTGTTATATCTCATTTGTGGAATTTAAGGTTAAAGTAGCCTGGTCTGTACCTTTATTTATATATTTACAAACGTATTTAATACTCTTTACTGAGATGCATAATTCGTCATTTATGTACGCATCAAAAGCCCTAAGGAGTACTGGATTATAACGTACGACCCATCTGTTATCTATATCCTTGTTCCTGACAACTGTGGTACGTCCACCGTCATCTGGAGAGAATCTTCTGTATTTGGGATAGCCATCGTTACCGGTAGATGTGCATCTTTGAAAATATTTTGGGAGATTCTTAGTGCAAGCACCTTCACGCATGAACGGTGAATTATTATTTAAAGCACCACAGGGCCCATGTATCATGTGCCTTTGGACGATATCATGAAGTATCGGGTCTTCCTCCTTGCTCGGTAACTCTGCTGAAATAACAGTATCTATTTGATATGGTCTAATTTTGTTTTTCAGCCATAACAGAAGGTGGACGTGCGGTAGACCACATTTCTGCCATTGGTAAGTATGCATGTGGCATCGAGGTGATCCAAATATTTGAGCTTTGTTTACTAAAAACAACATTTTTTTAATCTTCAAATGGAACACTCTATTTACTATGTCGTATCTATCTTTAGGTGTTGCATTGGGATGGATATTTTCTTTAATTTCACGCCAGTTAGGATTACATGTGAACGTTATAAATAAGTCCGGTTTGCCATAGATTCTAACGTAGGGTTTCTTCATGTAGATACCTAGATCCACCCGTGCTCGCGTGTCTCGATTTTAGAAATTACTTTTTCACAAAACTTTTCATAACTTTTAAAGTATTGGCGATAATTGTATGCTGTAAAGGACATTTCTTATCTACATGAAACAGTTTCAATTATGAATTAATTTATTTTGATAAAGATTATATTTTTTATAGTTAGAAAAGACAGTGAATTTTACGTTTGTTTTACTGCGTAATTTAAATTGTAAATACGCTTACTACTACTTATCTATTAAATATAGATCATTTAATTTTACACAATTCTTTCGTAAATGATTTTGTTATATCTCTAAAGGATTAGGCAGCGTATTCCATGAGAGCGCGCTGGCGGCAAACTTTTTTCCCGACTTGATTCACTTATACCGTTAATGCTCAGCGAGTGTTCCGTCTACAGCTACAGTTTCGCCGCGCACGCGACAGCCATCGTGTAGTTCAGAAGACTATAGTCATATACAGTTCCGAGACTGAAACTGCTCTTACGTCAACAGTGCGTGTGGTACAGGCTGTTCACGGTAAACTGAGCACTTCTGAGAGCCCTGCTTAAGATCTACTTGTGTGCACATTGTGTATTGTTCCGCCGTATGTAAAATTAACATTGCCGTGGGCCTCATCACTTGATTCATGCGCCAGCCAAGTGAAACAATGACGTTATTAGAAAAGTAAGTATTTTACAGATTTGCGGATTCTTACATGTATGCGAATTTAAAAAAATCGAAACCATAAGAAGTAATTTCATTATTCAGAATGTTTACCCAACACTTTTAATTGAACGTGAATACATGGGACTACTTCCCCTCTGTCGTTACCAACTTCACCGTATATATGCCAATATATGCAAGTAGGGGGAGTGACACTTTTCAAATGTTGATTTCAAAAGTGATCAGTTAAACATGCACCGCCTATATATCGGCAAGTTGAGGGACGGTGTGAAAATTTACGGCGTGAAACCCCCGTGGACTGCAGGTGCGTTTTAACTGTGCAGGAGTACTCGCGTTGCTTCCAGCGCAGTTAAAATATCCGTATATTCACGGAGATTTCTACGGCAATGCGCTTTGTAATGATGAAAAACGACACTGAGCTCAGTATACATAACTTAAATGCAGAGCCTCTCTGTATTCTCTTTAACTTCGGGTTTTGAGTACGAACAATGCCGAGGTTACACGAAGTGTACTTCGCCGTTGTAACCGGAAAATTGCCGCTCCTGCAGCAGTTAGGATATTCATGCCACTTAAACATATACCTTCAGCAATCAAAAAGTAGCACAAGCCACCTGCAACCGGCAGAAACTGAAAAATGACGCGTTCCGCTTATTTTAAATAACATATTTACACAATAATTTAATAAAATTATATGGTACGCAAGCGGTTAAATACTACTGTCTTCATGTTGGATTCGTGTTCAAATCCTGCTCCAGGGCAAAATGTTTTAACATTAAAAACATTAAGTTCTGTACACAGTGACCATAATATAAATAAAAAAAACCTTTATTTCGTGATTTATATTTATGAAACTTTGAAAGAAAGGACCTACTAGCAAATTTAAGGTGAGGTTCCATGAATTCACTGGAATTTTGTAAGATTCACGAAAGTTCGTTATTGGAACAAAACGAGTTGTCCGTAGTTTTACGAAGATTTGTGGATAATATTTTACTAGTACTTTACCGTAATTTCTCGGAAATTTTTATAACATTGAGGTGGATAATGGCGAATATTTATACGGTGTAGAGAAGGTTAAGAGTGTTGGATACCAAAAAAACCTTGTTAAACTGGTTTACATTGTATGTGATGCCATTTTCCCAGGATGAAAAAATGTTACACTTTATATTTTTTTAATATTTTTATGTCAAATCCAAATATTTTCTGTTTCGCTGCAGCTATAATAACAAATACGAAATAATTTGTACAAATGAAAACATTTACAGTGGACAATAGTTCCATCTGCAACCACACGACACATGTGTATTCACCAAATAACAAGCCATACGTATGAAAAAAATTTCTAATAAAATTTTTTTTTGTTTCGTATTTTTAACATTTTTTTAAATGCAAGAACTGTTATTTATTTTTACATTTATGCTAAGCAGTAGCCCACGGCATTAGTTTACATTATAAATTTTGTCATGTGTACAACTTTGTGGCTGCAGCAAAACTGAAAATTTTTGGATTTAACTACAAATTATTTAAAAAATATATAATGTGTAATTTTTTAATTGGAGAAAAATAGCATTAAATTCAATGTGTAATAGTATTCGTTATTTTATGCAATGGAAATCCTCTCTCATGATAAGAACCGTCGTACGCACTAGCTTTAAAAAGAAAATAATAGTTGTTTGGATCTTGTGAGAATCAAATATGTGTGCAATGTTAACTGCGCTACTGGTACTCCCAAGTTCCGGTTTGGAGTTAATTTATGACGATAATGGCCCTGAATAAGAAACACTTGGAGCTCGTAAGTAACAGATGCGATTCATTACCACTAGTGGTGAAAGGCTCGTTTATTCTTCGTCACAAGCAGACGCAGTTAGATTACTGATAGCTTTATCCACTGATGTACGAGGATCCTATCTTTCAAGCTTAGTTGGATGCCTAAAGCTGTAAATAATAATACTTTTTTACGTATACGTCAAATTTTCTTTCCGTTCTTACCTCTCCAGTAAGTGTTTNTGCCTAAAGCTGTTAATAATAATACTTTTTTACGTATACGTCAAATTTTCTTTCCGTTCTTACCTCTCCAGTAAGTGTTTCTTGTCTTTCTCTAGCGCGAGTATAAAAACTTGCACAAATTCCTTGTCGTCCTTGAAATAAATACTAGGATGAGTTATTATCCGTTTTACAGTTAAGAAAATTTAATGCAAAGTGGCTTCTATTCTTCAGTCTCCATCAGCCATTAGCTTCAGATTGTTTTTGTTTCTTGGACCGCGTTGGTGTAGCGGCTAGAGTGCGCGCCTCTCAACAAGGCGAACCGGGTTCGATTCTTGGCGGGCTCACTTCTGGATTTCCGCACGTGTGAATCGTGCCGGACGATGCCGTTGGTTGGCGGGTTTCCTCGGGGATCTCCCGTTACCACCGCCCTTGCATTCTGAAACTGCTCCATATCCACCTTACTTCACCCTCATCGGTCCTCAAGACCTCGTTGTTGAGAGCCGCTAAAATCTCTCCACTAATTTTGTTTCAACTCTCTGAATAGTTGAGTGAATATTTTTGTTGGACTGATTTTCTAGTTTTTGTCTTCTGCGGATGTCAGCAACATGTGAGCCATCTACAGCTCGCAGAACTGTCAAAACCAAGAGTTCAAGCAGTGATGTCGACGTTTGTTTACGTCTAATTTTCCAACACGCTCATGATTTAATCAAAAAGAAAAACATTAAATTAAATTGTAAATACAGGTTGATTTAAAAAAGATGGACGCTGCTTACAGGATGAGTGGTACGTGATATATGAAGGGGAAAAAAATGCTAGCAAACGTATGGAGGATTCGGTTTCCCCTCTGCGCAATCGCCCTTCAAAGCTAGTGGGGCTTGTTACAGCGGACGGAGTATGCACACTGGACGCAGGCCATGCTGAAGGACGCCGCAGCAGTGTGCCGGCCAGTTCGGTTGTGTTCGCACAGAAGGTAACAGCGGTGGACGAGTGTTGTTCTGCCAGGTACACGAGTCATCACTGCAACGGAATGCACTTAATGCAGAAAAGACGGACATGATCCTAATGCGTGTGCGTGCGAAATGTAATCGTGCGGCGGCGAGACGTTCACAGACGACACCCGAACGAAAAGACACTTGAACACAGTGGACGACAGCGACGCGCCGACCACGATGACGTCTGCAGGGATGTGTTGACGCTCACGGCGCACATGTTGAACATTTCTTGTTCCGCACTAACACTCACCGGGTAGTGTACCTGCCATGCATACTCGGTCCGCCGTAGCAAGTCGCCCTAGCTTGGAAGGGCTATCACGTGGAGAAGAAGCTGATTAGGCCATATTTTTGCTAATGTTTTTTTTCCCCCTCGTGTATTACGTACTACTCATCCTGCAAGCAGCGCCTGTGAAACAACCTGCATATCTGCTTATAGTTTGCACGGGAGAAATGTCACAACATTAAAAAAACACATATTTAAGTAAGCATGTGGTAAAATTAGTGGACGTCACGCGATTTTTGACAGTACCGGTGGCAAAAAAAAAAAAAGTTAAATGTTGGGACTCGAAAGCTGGTTACTGCATAGAGGGCATGCGCTGTCTTCTTAAGGTTCCTTTGTACTTGGAGCTGTATTGCGCATTCAAAGCCTAGGAAGCGAGGCAGCGATTCGGGCGACATTAAGGGCGCTCCACAGTGCGGATAAGGTTTACATATTCATTTATTATACTTTCATAATATTGCTTTCAAACAAAAAACACGTTGTGCCATTTGAAGATAAGAACCATTCTACAAAACAGCATAGGGGTAAATTAATAAGTGTTAGTGTTTTTTTTATTTTTTGCCTATGAATATTAATTTACCAGCCATTTTTGGTTAATTAAAATTTCTTATAAATAAAACTTTTTGTGAAATTGTGGCCCGGGTAAATATGAACAAACGCATAGTGCCTCGTTGCTCCTGCGCGCAAGGCGTGCTGTGCTCCTGCCGATGCGCCGTACAATGCAAATTAAATATGTAACTGCGTACGTACGGTTATAGGCAAGCTCTGAAAATGCAATTTATTTAACCATTTTACAGGTTTTTTTCGCTTTTAAAACACTTAATATGTGAAAGTAAAAAAAAAAAAAATATACGGGCGTTGATAATTGGTTTTCTAATTTTTCTGGCAATAAAAAACGTATTCACAGAGCATTTATTTACTGAGGCGCGCGTATTCGCGTAAACAACGATTTCGCAGAAAATATTTGAGTACACGATACTCTCAGCATATCCATTTACGTTTTCAACAGTAGATATGATTAGGGTTAGAGTGCGCATGCCAGCTGCGCAGTAACCAATCTCCGTTCTCCAATGTTGACAAGCTTTTTTTTCCTACTGAACACTCAATATCGCGTGGCTTCCACTTAAGTTAGCATCTTGTTTACTTAAATAAGAGCTTCAATATGCTGGTACACTATTTTTGAAGATTTGTAATACAAATACCATGTAGTTAATTATAAAATATTTTATTAAAAATTTGTATTATAATTTTTTTTTTGTAAAAGGCGAGCTTGTATAAAAACCAAGTGCACGCAAACGTAATATCATTGTTTGAGCACGCGGTTATGACAGCCAATATTGTGGACATGCGCAGAAAGCCTTTGAGAAGTTCACGAATAGTGCGCTCTCGTCTAATGCGAGTGCGCACGTAACACGGTGGTATGGTCCAATAACGGTCACTTCAAACTTCTCTGAAGCCCTGCTGAAGTTCTACTTCAGGGATATTCCTCCGTCTCATTCAATCAAAGCTTAACCAAGTCTAGGAAATTACATGAAGCGNGCACGTAACACGGTGGTATGGTCCAATAACGGTCACTTCAAACTTCTCTGAAGCCCTGCTGAAGTTCTACTTCAGAGATATTCCTCCGTCTCATTCAATCAAAGCTTAACCAAGTCTAGGAAATTACATGAAGGGTCAGCGCGCCGCATTCGTGCGCACTCGGTGTAATACTATTTTACAATATAACTATTTATTACTAGGTAATGCCAACACATTTTTTCCTCCCTGTTTTTATTCCTGTTAGTTATAAATTAAATATTTTATATTGTTAATAAAGTATAAATAAAAGTTTAATCTAACCAAAAATAAGGTATCTTTACGTAGCTTGTGATGCATGGCATGTT
>NQII01012434.1:0-18277 GCA_002778355.1 Clitarchus hookeri
TCGCCCGGCATGATTCCCACGTGCGAAAATCCGGGGGCAACCCCACCGGGAATCAAACCCTTTTTGCTTACGTTGGAGGCGAGTAGTCTAACCATTACACCACCGCGGCCCCAACTGATACGGCACGTTGCTGTAGAGTGCGCATGCAAACATTTCGAATTCGCGTTTGTGATTTGTCGTGTTATTTTCAGTTTGGCATCGTTGCTAATATTTGCACATCTAAGACTATCTGAAATATTTTCGTGGTGTGATATGTGAGTACAAAGACCCGAGAAAAGTCGTTCCTAAGCAGAGACAACATTTGCGTCTCAGCTGAAGCTCATATGCTCAGGCATGAGGATTGCCAGTGGGAAATATCAGTTATCATGCTCAGATACGTTTTATTTGTTTATTTAAAAATTGAAGGGTAAGTCAATCAAGATGTTTTGTAGAGACCACTTTTTATTACTTTATAGCAAAATCATGATAGAGACGAAACTAAAAGTAGGCCATTTTTCGGCTGTGTCCCTAAAAAATTATAATTGAAATATATAGTACTTAGAATTGTCGCATCACCTCTGTATACACTTTAGATAGTTATGGCAGTTTGTGGTGGAGTAGATGATTACAAATACCCGATTTTTACCAAATAGTATTTTATGTAGTCAACTGATATCAGCAGATTTGTCTCAAAGTTTTATATGTGTTATATCTATTTTAAAATAATTTTTTAGTACGGATTTATAGTACCGATTAGCTATAGAAAATATCAGTAATATATAAATTTGTGGATTTTTTACATTAAAGGAAGAACCTGATATTAAATATGGCCGTAGAAGAGTTTCCTCTTTCTTTGATTAACTTTGAAATGTGCATTCGAGGTAAGGCTGCCACCAGCATCTGACTGTTGCTACTCCATCTTGTTTTTCTGCATGCCACTATTCCCGTGTTGGCAGTTGTGCGCCAAGACAAGCGGGAAGGATTTCACCGCTTTCGTCAAGACGCAAAGTGGTTAGCCTACTGCCTTCTACACTTGCACGCAATTAATTTTTAAAATGTTAAAAATATGGTAGCACGATCATGCGCACAAAAATATCAGAAAACTGAAGAAATTTTACACAAATATTGATGATAAACGACGGAACTTCTCCTGTGATATGATGTGAGTACTTTCCAAAATAGCGGATCATTGAAACTTAAATTTGTGAGTTTAATTCCAACAGTAAGTTCTTCAGTGCAAAATAATTATACTTAAGCGTTTAAATTTTACACGTGATTAAGAAAGCAATACTTCATGGATAACAAACACCGTTATTTAAATATAACGGCCAAATATATTTTAAAACATTGGCCCTCAAAAAGGGTACGGAAATATTTAATATATTTCTTAATTATATTAAATTCTAAAATTCAAGCGGCATCTGTCTACGCAACAGAATAAAGATTTTCCCCTATCAGTAAAATAATTTATTGCATCTAACAATTTCCTGCATGTCAAGTTGTGTTTCAATCGGTTTAATAGTTGCACATGAGAAACAGCTAGTACTGGATGTAACGTGGTAGTCAGTCTGAAAATAAGTAGTATAAACATTTAAAACTCAAGCTATCTCTCTTAGCACATAATGTGTTTTCATATGTTGGGATACATTTTGGTAATACACAATAGGTAGAGACCGGAAAAATTCGCGAGTTCAATGACCTGCAGGCTAGACTCTACAGTCTTATGTACAAATATGCTGACATCAACTTTACATTGGTTGCCTGCTGTCACAGTGGAAGGCGACGATTGGACCAGCATTCTCCAGGAAGTGTCAAATACCGCGTGGNGACGAAATTGTTTGTATATATCAAAATTTTTAAATGCCAAGCACTGTTATATGAATAAAATACTTTTACTAATTTGAATTTAATCAAACTGCATTACAAATTTGTTAGAGGAAGTATACATACATCTCAAAGCATTTGTTCACAAATTAGTTNGCGCTCCCAGCGGCCCGTCGCTCCTATGCGCAAGGCACTGAACATGCGTGCAGGGCTTCAGCTCTTACGTTCTCCAGTGCAGATGACATCTGTTACAGCGGGGTTTTGTCACACGCCAAGAAAGCCCACAGATTATACTATGACTGTAGGGTTTCACTTTTCACTTAGCGCTTAAGGAAACTGCGCCGGTAAATATAAACGTGAATTTTTTTTTAACTTTGTTCACAATATTTTTTTTTTAAATACACTGAATATGATAAAAACGAAAATATGCAAGCTTAGATATTTGATTTTGATCTTTTTGTCGTACACCCAGGTTATATATTGGCTGAGATAGACGTAAACGCGCGAACAACAAATCTACAGATAATAAACCTGGACTGATAACACTTCCATGAACCGTCCACACCTCTCTACTCCGCTCTCTGCACTCCAAGGTTGTTTACACTACTTGAGACGAACGCCGGGATGGTGACATGTAAAAGCCACGGGTAATTCCTCTGCTGCTCCTCTCAGCACGAGCTTCTAGCTGTGCCTCTGCAATGGTCCCATTCACACGCCCTGCGCCTTTTGAACACCCCGTTTTTCCGGCTCTTCGCCCTATTAACGACGTGGAATTCTACGCCTGCCTGCCACGAAGTTTACATTCCTTTCACTTTGAGGATGATGATTCCTGCCTTTGGTCTGCCACGACTGTCGAGGCAACAGAAGGAGCCACGTTGAGACGGCGCGGTGAGTCCGCATTCCGCCAGCTCACCGACAGCGTCTATGCCCTCCGAACCCGACGAACAATCAAGTCGATGTTTTCGTGATGTTTTCTTTTGTTAATTTTGGGAGTTTGTTTAGTTTCTTCATCTGCTTACACTATTATTTTTCTTTGTTGGAATGATTCCTGACGTTGTCCTTTTCTTCTCGACCCAGCCATTTCAACAACAACAGAAGAGCCTGTAATTCTGGCTGGTATGTTGTTAATTGTTATTGTTGTGTTGTTGTTAATTTCTGTCAATGCATTATAGATAATGTTAACTATCAAAATAATAAATCAAATCAATTAAGACCTACTGGCTGCGCGGACCGAGTGTTGAAGCCCGGCGCTGGTACCATAGACTAAATATGAGGTAAACAGCTTATTCGTCGTCTAAGCACGTACCCAATATGGGCCTACCCCAAAGGAACACAACTGTCAAAGTCACATGGTCAACACTGACGAAATTGTTTGTATATATCAAAATTTTTAAATGCCAAGCACTGTTATATGAATAAAATACTTTTACTAATTTGAATTTAATCAAACTGCATTACAAATTTGTTAGAGGAAGTATACATACATCTCAAAGCATTTGTTCACAAATTAGTTTTCTGACCTAAAATTCATACCGCGCCGTTTTCTCTAGAAGTGTTGGCAGAAAAGCAGTCCATTGTTGGGACACAGAGAGTGGTTGTGCGCAGCGAGAGAGATCGCTATGTTTAACCTTTAGTGCGAGAGTGGTATCGCGGTGACGTCACAAATCAAGGCTGTGTTGCCGAACTGATACGAGTGAGTGAGTGAAGAGATTTGGGTGGCTCTTAACATCGAGACTTTCAGAGCCAATGAAGGTGAAGCGAGTTATGAAGCAGCGTCGCAATGCAAGGGCGGGAGAAACGGTAGAACCCCGAGAAAACCCGCTTACTGGCAGCATCGCCCGGCATGATTCCCACGTGCGAAAATCCGGGGGCAACCCCACCGGGAATCAAACCCTTTTTGCTTACGTTGGAGGCGAGTAGTCTAACCATTACACCACCGCGGCCCCAACTGATACGGCACGTTGCTGTAGAGTGCGCATGCAAACATTTCGAATTCGCGTTTGTGATTTGTCGTGTTATTTTCAGTTTGGCATCGTTGCTAATATTTGCACATCTAAGACTATCTGAAATATTTTCGTGGTGTGATATGTGAGTACAAAGACCCGAGAAAAGTCGTTCCTAAGCAGAGACAACATTTGCGTCTCAGCTGAAGCTCATATGCTCAGGCATGAGGATTGCCAGTGGGAAATATCAGTTATCATGCTCAGATACGTTTTATTTGTTTATTTAAAAATTTAAGGGCAGGTCAATCAAGATATATTGTAGAGACCACTTTTTATTACTTTATAGCAAAATCATGAGAGAGACAAAACTAAAAGTAGGCCATTTTTCGGCTGTGTCCCTAAAAAATTGTAATTGAAATATATAGTACTTAGAATTTACGCATCACCTCTGTATACACTTTAGATAGTTATGGCAGTTTGTGGTGGAGTAGATGATTACAAATACCCGATTTTTACCAAATAGTATTTTATGTAATCAACTGATATCAGCAGACTTGTCTCAAAGTTTTATATGTGTTATATCTATTTTAAAATAATTTTTTAGTACGGATTTATAGTACCGTTTAGCTTTAGAAAATATCAGTAATATATAAATTTGTGGATTTTTTACATTAAAGGAAGAACCTGATATTAAATATGACCGTAGAAGAGTTTCCTCTTTCTTTGATTAACTTTGAAATGTGCATTCGAGGTAAGGCTGCCACCAGCATCTGACTGTTGCTACTCCATCTTGTTTTCCTGCATGCCACTATTCCCGTGTTGGCAGTTGTGCGCCGAGACAAGCGGGAAGGATTTCACCGCTTTCGACAAGACGCAAAGTGGTTAGCCTACTGCCTTCTATACTTGCACGCAATTAATTTTTAAAATGTCTTCAAAATATTTGGTAGCACGATCATGCGCACAAAAATATCAGAAAACTGAAGACATTTTACACAAATATTGATGATAAACGACGGAACTTCTCCTGTGATATGATGTGAGTACTTTCCAAAATAGCGGATCATTGAAACTGAAATTTGTGAGTTTAATTCCAACAGTAAGTTCTTCAGTGCAAAATAATTATACTTAAGCGTTTAAATTTTACACGCGATTAAGAAAGCAATACTTCATGGATAACAAACACCGTTATTTAAATATAACGGCCAAATACATTTTAAAACACTGGCCCTCAAAAAGGGGATGGAAATGTTTTATATATTTCTTAATTATATTAAATTCTAAAATTCAAGCGGCATCTGTCTACGCAACAGAATAAAGATTTTCCCCTATCAATAATATAATTTATTGCATCTAACAATTTCCTGCATGTCATGTTGTGTTTCAATCGGTTTAATAGTTGCACATGAGAGACAGCTAGTACTGGATGTAACGAGGTAGTCAGTCTGAAAATAAGTAGCATAAACATTTAAAACTCAAGCTATCTCTCTTAGCACATAAGGTGTTTTCATATGTTGGGATACATTTTGGTTATATACAATAGGTAGATACCGGAAAAAAATCGCGAGTTCAATGACCTGCAGGCTAGACTCTACAGTCTTATGTACAAATATCCCAACATCAACTGCACATTGGTTGCCTGCTGCCACAGTGGAAGGCGACGATTGGACCAGCATTCTCCAGGAAGTGTCAAATACGGCGTGGGCCAATGGCTAAAGTTATATAAACGCAAGTATTTTGAGTTGTAGCTTGTCCCAAAATGAATCCGCGAATTCTTCAGGTCTCTAACAATAGGTGATATTAATTGCCTAATGTAGTTGGTCACCCTATTTCACAATAGAACACACAAAAGCGACCAAGAAACAATTTAATACCCGTCAGGGTAATTCCAGCATAAAAAATTTAGTTCAAAAAAGCCTAGCTATTTGGCCGACATAGCAATCACAGTTTTCTTCTTTATTGAAGTTTTTGTTGAAAAAGTAGCTTCCAGCATGGCCTGAAGCCGTTTCTAAGGGGTGTAAATTTAAAATGGTTGGTAAAATTCGGTACAAGGGTTTGAACGATTTTCAGGACGTTACGTTCGCAAACCCACAAACATGCGCACTGAAACACAGACAGGAAGGTGGTATCGTGAGACCAAATTTCCTTTCGGAAGTAGGTCAAACCTTTCTTTATCTCCCGGGGCCAGCGGGAAGGAAAGCCGCGAAGTTATGGATGCGTGCACCTATGAAGCCACACTGTTGTGGGTGGGAGGGGAGTACGGCCGGGCAGTGGAGGGGTGGGACAGGTTCCACTGCAGAGATCCCGCACTGGCTTCCTCTCGTCGCCATGGCAACGAGCGGGGCAGAGCTTTAAATACAGCCGACGCACTCTGCGAGGTCACTCCGCTCACGCCACCCCTCCGTACCATCCAACCCCTGGTTACAAACAAACACTGCCAGTGCGATCGGACCAAAGAAAGACTCCCCTAACAGAATTTTGAACACGTCACTGTATAAATATTCTAGTAAATTTCCTAAGTTACAAAGAAAGATTTTAAGGGTGTGTGATACAAAAAAAATTAATAGTTTTATACTTGCGCCAAACATTGTTCTACGTGCTTGTTTTGAAACTAACTGATAACATTTTCCTCCAATATTTTTATTTTTTTTTATAATTTGATGTAAAAAATAAAATGTTTCTATTTTGTTGCAGCCATTATAACAAATACTAAATAATATGTACTAAGAGTGTGGGCTACCGCTTGACTTAAATTTGCTCATCAAATAACCGTTAATGCATTTAAAAAAATGTAAAAAGTTTGCAAAATTGTTTTTATATTTAACATTTCTTTATAGCCTACTTTCAGAAGGAACGAAAGGCCTATTAAATCACTTTCATGTCTATGTAATATGTAACTGTGTGTGTATGTGTGTGTCTGTGCGTGCCCCCTCTCCCCTTTTACCAAAATATTCTTTTTTTGAATGCGTGAACCGAATTTCACCAAACTCGGTACACACATATTACTAAGTAAGGATACCTGACTTATATTGCTTTCGACTAGGCTGGGCTTTTATTTTTAAAATAGCGGCCATTTTATTATTTAGGGTGATATGTCATAACTCGGAAACCATGAAACGGATTTAAACCAATTTTTGTATGCTGACAGCGAAAGGTGTAAGTATTGAATTCAGAGGTAAACATTTTTGTTGGTCCGCCATTTTGTAAGATAGCGCTACATCAAAAAATCTAGCTTTTACATACTATCTCGAAAATTACTCAAANTAGCTTTTACATACTATCTCGAAAATTACTCAAACAATTTTCGCCAAATTCTGTAGGTAAGTAATGGAACTTTATTAAATTCTCTTTTTTTAAATGGCGGTAATACAAATGTTTTAGGTTCATTTCGTATAACTACCATACCGTTTAAGCAATTTCAATAACATTTTCTACACTGGCAGTATCTATTACACGCTTCCTATAAGTAAAAAACTACTACTTTTGTACGCCATTTGGTAAGATAAAATTGCAATAATTAAGAAAGTTTTCTGTAATATCTTGGGAAACACTTTACACATTTCTACCAAATTTGGCATACAAGTAATTCTGCGGTGGTTGATGAACAATNTAATATCTTGGGAAACACTTTACACATTTCTACCAAATTTGGCATACAAGTAATTCTGCGGTGGTTGATGAACAATGTTTCATGTATTTCAGAAACGTTTTTCAAAATGGCGGCTATCTAGCTATTTTAGCATAAGATGCTATATCTTCCAAAACATTTAATCAATTCCATCTTACCTTGGCATGCTGAGAGTATACATTACAAATATTAATCAATTCCAACTTACCTTTGCATGCTGAGAGTATACATAACAAACATTTATGTATTACAACTTACCTTTGCATACATAGAGTATACATAACAATCATAGAATGTGTGTACCCAGAGCCACTTTTTTCCTCTAATTTGTAAATTAGTGCCATGCAAGTAAATAATTTTTTTATCTCTCAGGAAACAATTGACCGATTCCTACCACATATTGCAAACAAGTAGTACAGCGGTAAGTAATGTTAACTGCATTTTTTTAAAGTATGTCAAACACTTATTTTCGAAATAGTGGCTATATAGCTATTTTAGTTTTATATTTTAAATCGTTGAAACTATGTAATAAACTCCAATGGAACTTTCTATGCTAGTTGAATATATTACAACCATCATATGTGCCAATACGAATTCTCTATTGTACTTGTGTAAAATAGCGTATTTTGGAAAATTAAAATTACGTGATTTTTCCGAAAAAAAAACAACCTATATATACCAAATTTGGCAAACAAGTAGCACAATGGCAAGCCATGCAAACTAACAATTTTTGAAAAGTTATAAACCTTTTTTTCAAAATGGCGGCTATATAAACTTTTAGCTTAACCATTTTTATCTATGAACTGCAAAAATTATTTTAACAAAAATCTGCATGCTGACAGTATGAGTTAAAGCCATCAGAATGTTCGATTCAAAGCCTCATTTTTACGCCATTTTGTAAGAAAGCCCCACATGAAATAATACAGTTTTATGCTGTATCTCGAGAAACAAACAACCTATTGTTGTCAAATTAGGCGAAGAAGTTGTATTGTGGTAGGCCATATTAATTTATTTGTTTTTAAGTGTGTAAGTATCTTATTTTTTGAATGGCGCCAATACAAACATTTTAGCTAAGTGTGCTTTAGCTACGAANTTTTAAGTGTGTAAGTATCTTATTTTTTGAATGGCGCCAATACAAACATTTTAGCTAAGTGTGCTTTAGCTACGAAACTATGTAAAAGATATAATTTAATCTTTGTTTATGNGCCAATACAAACATTTTAGCTAAGTGTGCTTTAGCTACGAAACTATGTAAAAGATATAATTTAATCTTTGTTTATTGTATCTATGACCATCATGAAACGTGCTAATACATACACTTTCTGTCGTCCATTAATGAAGATCCTCCCATGAACAATGGACGATTTATGCCATATCTGGAGGATCAATCAACCGATTCATACCAAAATTTCACGCAAGTATTGCTACAGTAGGGTATGTAAATTAACATGTGTTATGTGCGGCAGGCATGTTTCAATAGGATTTATATAAATAATTTAGATTAATTTGTTATATCTGTGAAACGTACCAACTAATTCCAAACAAATTTTGTATTCAAGCAGTATTAATTAGAAGCGTCATTTATGAATGCAGAGATCCTCTTTTGCCGGATTTTCAGAGTAGTGTCAGGTGAGTAAAATAAACATTTTCCCATGTTTCCGGAACAATTAAACTAATATCCACAAAACTTTGCACGCCTTCATTAGGCCATGTAAAGTTGCATGATCTAGATATGGTCTGACACTGATTTTCAAAATGTCGGCCTTATAAATATTTTGATATTTTTGGCATATCTATTTAACATTTTTACCATATTCAACCAAAATTTTAATGCTGTAATGCCTTAATATGTAAACTCATGTGTTTTTAGTGGCTCACACATTTATTATCAAAAAGATAGTTGTGTAAATATTTCCGGTTAATGAACCATATCCTTCAAAACATTAGACTGATTACATCCGAAGTTGAAGCTCGAATCTACCTCCTTGATGCAGTTGATTGCAAGCTAGCTTAATTTAACGAGTTATTCTGAATTCGAATTCCGGGTAAGTCACTCGTGTATTTTAATTGTCTTGGTACTGTTTCACATGTTTGTGGTTTCATCTGTAATGATATTGCTGTCAACGAGACATCAACACCTACCTATCATCTATATTTTTCAGAACTTCACTTAAAATGTATTCGCTTCGATGTAGAGGTAAGTACGCTCATTAGTTATCAGCAACTTCATTGTTTTTTGTACGGCTTGTTATTTGGTGATTTTATATGTTTCATGTAGTAGCCCGTGGCATTTATTTTATTGTAAATTTCTTTCATTTTTGCAACTTAGGTTTTGCTATTATGGCTGCAGCAAAGCAGAAAATTTTGGATTTTACATCAAATTATTGAAATAATTATGAAGTGTGGTTTTTTCTTCGCGGAACCTGGCATTGCATCAAATGCATAAAAGATAAGCAGTGTTTGGTACAAATATAAAATCATTATTTTTTGTTGGTATCCAACACCCTTAACCTGTGCATATCAGGCCTGTGTAATGAACAACGCACGCCAAGCTACAAATATAGGAATATCGATCGTTGGCAGTATACGAAGTAGGTAGCTTCCATACCCATTCAACTATTTCCTGAATAAATGTAGCAACGCTATCACACATGAATGGGAAAAATCTCTAGCACTGTCGCTTTGTTACTATGCGTACAAAGGCGGTTTACTGTAACCTGATAACTTTCAAAAGCTGTCCTTAAGATATACTTGTGAGCATATTGTGTCTTATTCCACCTTCTGTACAATTAACAGCGCCACGAGTCTCATCACTTTGTTTATGCTTCAGTTTTGTGAAATTATGAAATTGTCTTTAAAGTACATGTTTTACAAATTTTCTAATTCTTAGACTGACATGTTTCCAAAAAAAAAAGAGAGAGCAAAATAAATAACTTCAGTATTCGCGAATGTTTACCGAACAGTTTTATTTCAATGGTGAGAAATGTAACTACTTTCCTCCTCCGCCGTTACCAACTTCATCGTCGCATGCCAGTCAGTGTGTTCGTTAAAATATATGCAGGCAGGGACGGTGACATTTTCAAAGGTTGATTTCAAACGTGTTCAATTTATCGTAAATAGACTGTAAAATTTCCATGCAAACACATGATGGCAACCCTCAATATGTCAGGAACCATTTAACCGATTTGAACCAAATTAGTTTCGTTGACAGCGTATGATGTAGGCGTTGAATTAAAAACCAGGAATGCTATTAATACACCATTCTGGATGATAGTGCACATCGAGAAAATTAACCTTTTACATTTTACCTCAGCAACCGTTAAAACCACATTTGGTACGTTTATAATGCGTGTCGTTGGTATTAAATTTACATAACGATAATGTTATTGGCTCATCATTTTGGAAAATAGTGTACATTAAAAATAAAGCTTTTACATTAAATCTCGGGAACCATTTTACCAAATAAACTATTTGCGTATAAGTAGAGGAAATTTGGCTCATTAGTTATATCGATTACTTCTTGTTTTAAGGCACGTTTCAAACTTTTATTTTAACTATTCATATTCGTATTATGTGGGGATGGTCAAACAATTGGTTGTCCTGTGATCCTACGAAACGCTACCCACGGCCCCAGTCTTATGGGACCATACATGAACAAAAAAGTATAATGAAGGATATGGTTTGGCACTCAGCGAAAATGAGCTGTATGTTGTAAAGTTTGTACGCGCTGGCTGGAGAGAATCTAGCCTGACACGTGGCGCCATTAACAGCGGGGAACCAATAATGGAGCGGAAAGCTTTCACGCCGGGGGTGACGTCAGCATAAAGGTTTTCAGTGCTGGGCTGGGGGGAAAGGTCGGTGACCAGCATATGCCATTTAACTATCGCCATTATGCCATCGGCGTCGGCGCGGTTGCAAAGTGGACGCCGTGAACGGTGAACGGCGTAAGTGACGACCGACCACGCTGAGCGAGTAGTGTGAAACTCGATTACAGATCTCCCGTTCTACCGGAATATGAAAATGCCTCCGTGGACAACGACGTCAAACCATCTTCGAATCATTAAGGTGAGCATTACAACACCATGTGAGCTCTTTATGTTTCTGTCGTCAATAGAAGCAGTTTTAGGGCACTTTGGTAGTGTTGTATTAAATATGTGGCTTGCATGACAAAAATAAGTAAAGGAATTATTTTTTGGTCGTTACTTGAATCACAAGAGTAATTTATGTGAATATTAGTCAGCTCTTAGATGCCTCTGAGAGGGAAATCAAATTGTTCCTTAAAAGACAATTTCGTTACAGTCGACAATTTTTAATATGTTTAACTACAGCAAAGAAAATATATGATTTTGTTTTCCGATTAGCTGCAGTAAGAGAAAGTTCCGTTTGATTGTCAGTTCCACTGGCGTCTGGAATGTTCGTCTCGTGTTTACTGTTCGGCCAATGACGTTCTGCCACACTTCTGCAATGTCAGGCGACTGAGTTTCAAGACAGGCAGTCAACATTTATAACTTATTTACTTTGAGTAAATTTTCTAAACGTGTGCATTTACGAGGGTTGTTCAGTGAAGAATGAGACTGCCTTCAGAAAGTACCGGGAACACGACCGATCCGCCATCTATCGGCAAATGCATGTACTATCAGGTACTTCTGACTGCTACGAGGAACTAAGTTTGTCTCACATCAGCCTTTCTTATATCAGTAGCGATTTTAACGCGGCTGCAGCTTGAGACATCAGTGATGTTTACGATGTCAGAAAAGCGAGAGTAATGTTGCATAGTGAAGTTTTTGTGATATGTTAAACAAGACTGCTTTATAAACGCTTGAAATTCATCGCAGAGCTCGCAATATCTCGTGCTGCACGTGTCCGTTGGAGACAGCTTTAACGACGTTTTTGGAGTAGAAAGGTATATCTACGATCTACTTTCCCCCGTATTGTCCCACGCGATATTCTTTTGTTTCCAACGCCCAAAAATTACCTCAAAGGGCGAAGATTCGACACTGAAACTGATGTTGTGAAAACTTAAGAAGCAATTTTAAAGCTCAAATCAAGAGATGGATTTGATTACGTCTTCAAAAAGTGGATGAGCAGGTGGATTGGAAACTGCATTGCTCTTAACGGTTACTATATTGAACGGAGGAAATAAATTTTTATGGATATTTAGACATAGGCGGTCCGCGATAAAGTGCGCACTTTTGAACTCAACCTTTTAATAAAAATATTCCTTGTTAACTGCATGCGTGGTATCGTGCAAACCGGCATACAGACTACCAGTTCAGTTGGCAGCGATTAAGTCAATTCGTTTTAATACTTTGAAATGATAGTAGCGTAATGTTTAAATGCGTGGCAAATCTAGTTGGTTGTTTTTTTTGCTTTATACGCATTAGAGTAGTAATTGACGTATTGGCAACACATTTAGGTACGTAACAGTATCACGTTCTCAGTTGACTAACGCGTGAATAAAGTCACTAGGCTGATGTTTGTATTAATCTTACGTAGAGCGGAAAGATATAACACGAGAGGGGCATGTAATCTGAACTAGGTTCAGGAGTGCTGGTATTCATTTATCCTCCTGCACCTGATTCCATAGGGTATTGCAGGAGGACTACCATTATAGATCTATAACACAAGACCACGCACAGCAGGTCAACACACGTCATTTCCGAGACATTCCACTGTCACGTCTTTGTCACCTTCCATTAGCTCCAGAGCGTAGTTTTTTTTCTGCTGTGATGTACCAACCGAACATAATCATATCCCATATAAAATAAAGTCTATCACCAGACATTAGAGAACCAGCTGCAGTTGAATGCAGTTATATAGAAAGTTATACGTCATTTCCAATCGCAGTAAGTAGGCGTGGATACAACCTCATCTATCAGCAGGAAAGCAACACACAGTTTCAAGACGAGATGGGAATCATACCTTATGCTCCGTTAATCATGAAAAGAGCTACGCGGCCACACAATTCAACGGCAGGACAAACGGAAGCGCCCCGAGGAAACCCACCGCTCAACGGCAAAGACCGCCACTTTTCCCCATGCGCGAAGATCCAAGTAATCCCCGCCGGAACTCGAACCCGGTTTGCTTTTGCGAGAGGCGGGCAGTCTGACCACTACACCACTGTCCCCCCGGTCTCCTCGCCGGGCCGATGAGGCTGTCTTTCAAACGTTAGGTGCCATGTTCGAGTCCCGATTAAGTTCTAAATATATATGTGTAAGCTGTTTTATATATGAACTTAAATAAGTTCACCTTTGTAAGCGATTACAGCTTACTTTTCCCCTTTCACAAGGGCTGTTGCTTAGGTTTCAAGTGGAGCTCTTAAATAAGCTGAATCAAATGAAATAGAATGTATCTTCCTCTAAATATTAATAGCCTATGTAAAATATATTCTAAGAATAAATGCATAGTTCTTACAGTCGCCAAGTTATCAGGGCATAAAAGGAGGCAGTATAAGATTCCGTTAAAAAAAATAATATTTCTTCGTATATGTGTTCAGTTGAAGACAGGATGTTCTGCGGAGGTGATAACGTCGTGGACGCATTCCGAACGCGGGTGATGTTGGACCTTATCGGCTGAAGTGGCCCCTCTTAACGCGAGAGGCTAGACGTGACTCTCGCTATCGCTGCGGATGTCGTCTCCATGGTGACGGCCTCCTGTCCGCGAATTTATTCCCCAGCTTTATGACGATACACTAAACATGACATACACAGACATTCGTCTCCTGCATGTATTCCTCAAAATTGCCAAAAAGATCTTCTAAATTCAAGTGTTCCAATTATCGTTCGTACATATTTTGGTTTTGACCTCAAGCCCATGATTTTGCTTACAAAATATTTTACGTAAGTAGATTAAACTTAGTATTTGCGTAAACGTTAGAGACTGTAAAATTTCGCGTATTCATTTTTCCGACAAGCTAGACATTAAACATATGTATATTTGTATTCTGTTTGCAGATGTATCACAGTTAATGAGACACGCCCTGGTGACCTCTGAGCCAATAGCAAACCTGCAAGGAAACAAGCCCCGAATAACGTGCCACCTGGTACGAGGTAACGCTGGCTACACTTTCAGGATGATGCTCGAGAATACATAGGACCCGAATGAAAATGGCTGCATTGTGTTATTTTGCTACGCTTTATAATTTTAAGACTAATACACACCAGCATTTGTTACTAACAAATGGAAGTCCTATCAAGAAGGTGACACTCATTTAAACTGAGTTGATAGGGTGTATGAGCACAATGGGTGCATTCAGTTAACGTCTTTAAAAAAAACGCAGGTCGATGGACTTCAAATAAGATACACATGAGAGTAGTGTGAACGTTAAAATTGCGTTCATTCATTCCTCATAAAATTGCACTAAGCACCATTGTTTACTAAATTTTTGAAATACCAAACGTTATTCTTAATTGANATTCATTCCTCATAAAATTGCACTAAGCACCATTGTTTACTAAATTTTTGAAATACCAAACGTTATTCTTAATTGATTTAGTATGTTACACTGTGCTCAATGTGTTTTGAATTTATTTACCAGCCCACATAACTTTTATCGGTGAAAACCTAACATATTAAAAAAAAGGAAACATAATTTAACCGGCAGAATTTTAACGCACGCCATTTTATGCTGCAAGAAAGTATGTCAGTTTTAGCATAGAGTGCTTACGGTCAAAATATATTTTTTTGGGAGAAAGTTGTAAAACGCAATAAACGTTTTGCAAGGGAGTTACTAAAATATGAACATGCATTGCCTCATCTTAACATTTATTAATAACAGTACAGATTCCAGGCAAATTTAATTATGATTTACATTTGGTCATCTCTGTTGGGTGGAAAGCGGAAGAAAGTGATAGTGATAAATGTAAGATAAAAAGAAACTGCCTTCCAAAACTTATCTTTGTTTTCCATCGGATATGTTCTCCCTAACCTTTTCCCAAATTCTTGTAAAGAGGAAGAGTTTTTCAGCCAGCGTGTTTCTGGGCCTAATTTACAATTTCGTCTGACATTCGCCCGCCGTCCGAGATTTATGAGCAGTACTTGACACGGAACCAGAACTCCTTAGGAAGGAACTCCTTCGCCGATACCGGGGTATCCTTTGCGAATATCCTATTACTCTTCAGTCCCAAAAACATACCATTATTACGATTGTTCCCTTTCTCCGTTTAGCGTTCTAGCGAGTCAACAACGTTTAAAGCATCAGTCGATAACTGGCTAATGAAAAAACAAGGNGGGGGGGGGGCTATTGTTTACATGTTTTAAAACATTATCAACTGTTCATGGTAAAGCGATCACTTTTGAAACCAACCTTCGATAAATATCACTGCTCACAATCTCACACAAAAACACACACACACACATAGACTAGAGGGCCAAAAAAAACTGGTATAAGCGTGCGTATGCGAATAACAAAGGAATGGATCCAATCAGAGTAACGCAATGCGGTCGGCGGGTATATAAAAGACAACAACTGTCTGGCAAAGTTGCTCGATCGGTTACTGCTGCTACAATGGCAGGTCATCAAGATTTAAGTGAGTTTGAACGTGGTGTTATAGTCGGCGCACAAGAAATGGGACATAGCATCTCCGAGGTAGAGATAAAATTTGGATTTTCGNTGAACGTGGTGTTATAGTCGGCGCACAAGAAATGGGACATAGCATCTCCGAGGTAGAGATAAAATTTGGATTTTCGCCTACGACCATTTCACGAGTGTACCATGAATATCGGGAAAGCGGTAAAACATCAAATCTTCGACATCGCTGTGGCCGGAAAAATATCGTGAAAGAACGGGACAAACGATGACTTACGAGAATCATGAAACGTGACAGACGTGCAACCATTTCTCAAATTGGCGCATAATTTCAATGCTGGGGCATCAACAAGTACCAGCGTGCGAACTATTCAACGGACCATCATTGATATGGGCTTTCGGAGCCGAAGGCCCACTCGTGTACCATTATTGACTGCACGACACAAAGCTTTACAACTCTCCAGGGCCCGCTAACCTCGCCATTGGACTGTTGATGACTGGAAACTCGTTGCCTGGTCTGACGAGTCTCGTTTCAAATTGTATCGGGTGGATGGACGTGTACGGGTATGGAGACATCCTCATNAGTCCCGATTAAGTTATATATATATATACTCTTTTATATATGAGCTTAAATAAGTTCACCTTTGTAAGCAATGGCTGCTTACTTTTCACCTTTGATAAGTGCTGTTGCTTAGGTTTAAAGTGAAGCTCTTAAATTAGCTGAATCAAATGAAATAGAATGTATCTTCCTCTAAATGTTAATAGCCTATGTAAAATATATTCTAAGAATAAATGCATAGTTCTAACAGTCACCGAGTTATCAGGGCAGAAAAGGAGGCAGTATAAGATTCCGTTAAAAAAAATAATATTTCTTCGTATATGTGTTCAGTTGAAGACAGGATGTCCTGCGGAGGGGATAACGTCGTGGACGCATTCCCAACACGGGTGATGTTGGACCTTATCGGCCGAAGTGGCCCCTCTTAACGCGAGAGGCTAGACGTGACTCTCGCTATCACTACGGATGTCGTCTCCATGGTGACGGCCTCCTGTCCGCGAATGTATTCCCCAGCTTTATGACGATACACTAAACATGACATACACAGACATTCGTCTTCTGCATGTATTCCTCAAAATTGCCGAAAAGATCTTCTAAATTCAAGTGTTCCAATTATCGTTCGTACATATTTTGGTTTTGACCTCAAGCCCATGATTTTGCTAACAAAATATTTTACGTAAGTAGATTAAACTTAGTATTTGCGTAAACGTTAGAGACTGTAAAATTTCGCGTATTCATTTTTCCGACAAGCTAGACATTAAACATATGTATATTTGTATTCTGTTTGCAGATGTATCACAGTTAATGAGACACGCCCAGGTGACCTCTGAGCCAATAGCAAACCTGCAAGGAAACAAGCCCCGAATAACGTGCCACCTGGTAAGAGGTAACGCTGGCTACACTTTCAGGATGATGCTCGAGAATACATAGGACCCGAATGAAAATGGCTGCATTGTGTTATTTTGCTACGCTTTATAATTTTAAGACTAATACACACCAGCATTTGTTACTAACAAATGGAAGTCCTATAAAGAAGGTGACACTCATTTAAACTGAGTTGATAGGGTGTATGAGCATAATGGGTGCATTCAGTTAACGTCTTAAAAAAAAACGCAGGTCGATGGACTTCAAATAAGATACACATGAGAGTAGTGTGAACGTTAAAATTGCGTTAATTCATTCCTCATAAAATTGCACTAAGCACCATTGTTTACTAAATTTTTGAAATACCAAACGTTATTCTTAATTGATTTAGTATGTTACACTGTGCTCAATGTGTTTTGAATTTATTTACCAGCCCACATAACTTTTATCGGTGAAAACCTAACATATTAAAAAAAAGGAAACATAATTTAACCGGCAGAATTTTAACGCACGCCATTTTATGCTGCAAGAAAGTATGTCAGTTTTAGCATAGAGTGCTTACGGTCAAAATATATTTTTTTGGGAGAAAGTTGTAAAACGCAATAAACGTTTTGCAAGGGAGTTACTAAAATATGAACATGCATTGCCTCATCTTAACATTTATTAATAACAGTACAGATTCCAGGCAAATTTAATTATGATTTACATTTGGTCATCTCTGTTGGGTGGAAAGCGGAAGAAAGTGATAGTGATAAATGTAAGATAAAAAGAAACTGCCTTCCAAAACTTATCTTTGTTTTCCATCGGATATGTTCTCCCTAACCTTTTCCCAAATTCTTGTAAAGAGGAAGAGTTTTTCAGCCAGCGTGTTTCTGGGCCTAATTTACAATTTCGTCTGACATTCGCCCGCCGTCCGAGATTTATGAGCAGTACTTGACACGGAACCAGAACTCCTTAGG
>NQII01012435.1:0-23331 GCA_002778355.1 Clitarchus hookeri
GACACTGGTCATGCTGGTCTGTTCATGAACATCCATCAGCCAGACTTCCAGCACTACTTGGAGCATACCATAATGTACTCATCAGGCCTCTGAACAACAAGGTTGTGGTGATGATCCGTCATACTAACTTCAGTGCGGCACTGTAGTTGCAGTATCTGCCCTTGGGACAGTAGCAATATTCTGCCTTAAATTATGTATCTGCAATGTTTACAATAAACAAATGTTATTGATTTATACCACTTTTCCTCAATAGTTTTAGATTGGAACTAGGTACATGTGTTGCTTGAAACTTACTGTGTACTTTAGTCATTCAGCTCTACTCTCTTCATTGAAGGTGCTGACTGCCCACAGAATGTGCTGTTAGTGTACAGGACTAGACACATTCAGCGAGCTGATTTGGAGCTCNTGAAGGTGCTGACTGCCCACAGAATGTGCTGTTAGTGTACAGGACTAGACACATTCAGCGAGCTGATTTGGAGCTCGTCATATACCAGTTCCAAGGTAAAAAAGACCTTGGGTCCATCCCATAAAGAGCCTTGTGTGGTATCTGCTTGGGTTTTAAGATGTATTTGTGAGCAATTTGGTAACTATTTACAGAGACTCTGTAGCACACTCACTATTAGATAGCTGTAGTCATTCTCCCAGTTTAGCCAGATCAAGACCATTCAGTTGTGTTCCTGTTTGCCATAACCACAGCAACAACCACATTTTTTCTACTGATGTATCAGAGGTTGCTGGGACATCCTGAAAAGCAAAGTAGTTTGTCGGTCTACTCATGCTTGTTTCTAAAGCTGAGCAAAAAGTAGCAACCATAATACAGAAGGCAGAATGTCTGGTATTTCATTTAGCACATTGCCACATTCTCAAAAGTGCTACCCACATCATTACTCAGTTTCAGGATATGAAGATTTTTGCCAAATAGAAGAATATAGTCGGCCTCGAGGGGAGAACCCAATTTAAAACAAGCATATAAATTTTGCAACTCATCCAGAACCAAGCAAATGAAGTCAGTCAGATCAGTCCATACCACCATGCCCAATATTAAATGCTACCACAAAATACAATCAAACTGTGTTTGTAGCATAGGATGCTTGTTTGCAAAGTGTTTTTAAGCACTTATTGACTTGATCACCATTGGCTAATCCACTCTGAGACAAATCCTCAACCTAATCTGTAAATAAGAATGGCATTTGTCCACTAGGATCAACGCCAGTGCTCTCTCCATCAGTAGTGTGCATCTTAGTATGTTATCAGTGTAGATCCCCATCATGGACAATTTGATCTCGTGCTGATTTTGTGTGGATGGTTATGGATCATTTGCATTGCCGCATCTGTCCTTTGTAGCAGACCAGAATGCTCCAGCACCGTTCCGTTGACGCATACCCAGATATATAGATATAGCTTGTAGAGGCATCAAACAGTTTCCCTTTTGGCATGGACTACAGACGTCCCGTCCATACTCTACAATCGGGACTGCTAATTATGTGAACAGTTCTTGGGCAATGGCTAGCTCAACAGGTCTCATGTTCCACCGTTCCCTGCTGGCATAGTCTGGCACACAGGCTGCAGACACCTTTGTGGATGGTTGGAAGAGCTCTGGTTGATATCAAGAAGGTTCATAGACTAATTCCTGCTGTGCAAGCTCTCTCTGCTTGGTGTGTATCACTTGAGCTGGAGGTCTGTGTGGTTTCGACTCTCTGGTTTCTCGTTCTGTAGTGATTTTACCCTTTTTCCTCCTTGCGTGGAGAAAGGCATTGGTAGGAGAACTAGTGAGGAGTATTACAGGGATCTCTCTGTGGTAAAACAGACGTGCAGCAGCGTTTCCCCTCCCATGGAAGATGAGATTCAGGAAGACACCTTTCTGTCCCCCGAACCTCTGCACCCAACGGTGAATCATGGTGGAATGTACAGAGGTAGGTGGGTAGTCTAAATGTCTGTGAATTGCGTGTGCCAGGATCACCAGTTACTCACACTGGCTCTCTAGATTCCACACAGCGTTGTCCAAAGGACGAAAGTCCAACCAAGACGGAACAGTCACAGGTACTGGGCATATCCCCTTTGATAAGCAGTCACCCGCCACAGGAATTGTTTTATCGTCTTGGCGTGTATGTCCAGTCCTCCTACTCTTTGCTGAGAGATATGGTAGGTTACTAGGTGACTACAGGTTGTGTTGAGAAAGACCAGTTAACCAGGGATATGCCTTTGCCAATAAGAATGCAAAACGTGCTGCAACTGCTCGTTTGCGACGGACAATTGGCTATAAGTTTGCAAGTAGTGGATTATTGCTTTGCATGTAAGAAAGGCGTAACTGGCATTTACTGGGGCTGCCACTCAATATATAGCCACGTGGCAGATGCCCTGAAGACTAGGGGTACGCTGAGATTACGGACCGCTTCTTGTTACCCCCACTCAGCTGCGTGTGTGCAGACTGGCTGCTCGTGGGGGGTAGCCGAGCTAGGCCAGGTTGCGAAACTGTAACTGGTGGTCGTGCGAGTGATCTTGACGCTCACTTAGGGGTATACCAACCCTTGTTCTGGACACCTCACGTTCGTAGATGTGGTGGGAGGTGGCGGTGATCCTGGTTTGACGGCATGTCATCACGATACTGTGTTTGTTTTGGGTCAGCCATTGGTCACTGAATAGTACACTTATTGTAATGGGGCTTTAAGTAGCCTGTACCATGTTTCAATATGTCAGCATGGAAGCTTATCGTTCACTATTTCTTGGCATGCACATGTAAGTGGTTGGAGAAAGTAGCAATTAAATTCCATTTGTTGATAGCTGGAGAACTGCCTCCAAATTGCAGGACCTACCTCATTTATGAGAGTTTTAAAAATCATCTGAAAATATTTTTACATTGTAAATGTGGTTAACTTAAGTCAAATAATGAATGTTACTTTTTCCATATTTTTGCTGTCAACAGTTACCTAGGAGTAGTTAAAAAAACAAGTGGTTGGTTAGTCAGTGAAATACTGTGCAATTATTTATATTTCCAGTTCAATAGAAGGAAAGATCCAAATGAAATAAATCCACCAAAAATTGATTCAAACAGATATATCTGTATTCTTAATTGTTCCTTTTAGAAAATTTCTACCAATACACAAAGATTTTGGCTGAGGATACTCCAAATATTTTAACTTCACTTCCTTAGAGGGTTGTTTGGGACGTGCTGCTGATAGTGGATGTTGTGAGTGAGGGGAACATTGTGCTTGCAGCTATCGGGTGTGCGAGCTACTGTACGAGCAGCGGCGAGAGTATGACAAAATCTTACAGTGCTACCTGAGGGATGCACTACGCAGGCCGCAGGTGTTCTCATTCCTGCATAACCTGCTGTTGCTGTGCGGGGGCGGGGAGAGTGGCTGCGCGCCTCGCATAGAAGCGCAGGTACTGGACAGCATCGCGGAGTTGCTGGATGTGGATCCTGGCCGCACCGGCCAGGTAGTGTGCACCCACCTGCCTCACCTCGTGCCTGCCATCGTCGAGCGGCTGCGGGACCAACGTGAGCTGCTCTTCCGCTTTCTGCAAGCAGTCTTCCACTACAGGTCAGTTTGTGTGTCATCATCCTGCTCTTCAGACCCTGAAGTCAGTCTGGCTTGTATAGGCTCAGCAAGGCACCACAAAGGAGGTAGGTGTACATGCAGATTAGATGGGGGATGACCGGCAGTTGATGACTTCACAATAGTCACTGCGCTCAGCTGCTCTAAGCATTAGTACGATGCATGCTGTGGATAATGAAGATTTTATCAAAAGAAATCTGCCATACTGTGTGGTATGTGGCTGTAATAGAAATACTACGAATGTCACCAAAGATGAGAATTGGCTGACACAATGGGTAAAAACGCTTGTAAGAGTGGAGAGGTTTGCGATTGCCTAATTTCGTCTTGAGCACTGATGAGGATGAAACGAGGCGAAGAGAAAGCAATGGCAGAATGAATGAAAGGGCAAAGGGCAGGGGAAACAGGAGTGCTCCAAGAAAACAGACGATTAATGGCAACATCTGCCACATTCCTCACATGCAAACATCTGGAGGACTTCACCGGGAATCGAGCCCAGTTGCCTTGGTGGGATTGTATGAGATAATAAATATAAACACGGTGCAGCCTAGTTTAAAATGTTCATTATACATTGCACAATTCACAGCCACTATATTTTAAGATTCATAGTTTAGGTATATGTATGTAATGTAAGAGATTAAAAAATCAAAAGTAGGTGATAGTCAAAATATTTCATGAACATTGCTTCACATTCTCATAACACTGCTCTCTAATGCAGGGAGTATAGCAGCAGATTACAATGTATAAAGTCAGATTGATTGCAGGATAATTAGGTAACACTTATTTTAGTTACTTTCATCATCTACTGTAATACTATTTCCATTCGTACTGGGTCAGCTGGATGTAATAACTGCCAGAGTTCTCCTCTTGTCCTATTACTATTTGTTAGTGTTAAGAGCAATGTGTTCTCTTGAGCTGTGCCTGATCCATCAATTTACAATTTATACATTTTACCATGGTGCAAAATTACATCCAAGAGGATTATGTAGGAGCAAATAACCTATGAGAAGTATATTTTTAATAGTTTTCTTCAAGATTGCATTTGCCAAAATATCCTAAAGGTTTTCTGTCTGTAAGTTAGGCTGTGTCTGGTGTGATCAAACATGTCCCACGGTGTCTTAAGGCATAAAAATAAAAAGTAATTTCTGATGCGTGATGGTTGAGGGACAGGAGCGCGTCAACATCTCAATATGTGCAAGTCTCTTAGTTCTGTGCTGGACCAGTCGTGGGGGTCTGTAAAATCTGTCGCCTGACCTTGATGGTGCCTTTGTATAAAGTTGGATGGGTAGGTACGAAGTCTAGCTGAGATAGTATGGGGTTGTGTGTGCGGGTTGTTAGCGGAGCCGCTGGCTTACCACCCCCTGCCGTGCGTCGGGTGCTAGTCGGCGTAGGATCTCCTGACCCAACTGGCAGGCTTCCGGCCTGCTAGTGCTGGTCTAACATAGTCTGCTGGCTCGGCGCCTAGTTCCAAAGATAGGCCTAGGTATTCGCCAACTGGGTGTGCAGCTCCGGGGTGTTTCAACAGGGGACCAAACAAGTGACTGGGGGGAACTGTGAGGTCAAGCCTTAACAGTTGGCGGGTGGCGTGAGCTTGTTCCCGGGGGGTCAAGTAGCTGAAGACTAAGACAGGNCTGTGAGGTCAAGCCTTAACAGTTGGCGGGTGGCGTGAGCTTGTTCCCGGGGGGTCAAGTAGCTGAAGACTAAGACAGGTTGTTTACTCATTGCTTGCTTGCCAGCTGCCTTCCTGTCGCTTCACTTACTATCCCATCCCTCTTGTGGGTGAACTGCATGTACCGGGGATGAGGTACTACGGTTCACTTCCGCAACAGGGTGGCAGGTAACGATTACTTTAGCTAAAGTATATACCAGAAGCGGTAGATCCTTCCTTGCCAGACCTGCTGGCACTCCCTCTGGTGAGTTTATACGTGGTGGAGGTAGTGGGTTAGTTGACAAGGGGAATCTAACCTCTTCGTCGTGTGTATTGTTAGTGGTCTTAACTCTACCGTACGTGTGCACCAGGTACCTTTAAGTGCCTGGTCCACAATATGGGTGGCTGTCTAATGGTTGTGTTTTGATGTACGTCAAGTCCTTTTAGGCCACAGACCTACACTAAGTTCGGCAAAACATGTCTCTCGTTTGCGGGATGACTAAGCACAATTCACACAAGAAAGAGTAGACTGTGGTTAAACTGGATAACTGTTTAATTCTATCCAGAATAGAACACGTTGACCCGTACTCCTACTGTAACCAAAGTCACAGATTAACTCCCAGAAGATAAGCAAAGACAGGTGAAGGAATCTGTCGACTTGAAGATCACAGAGCAAGAAATCAGGTGGTCGTGATAACAATCTATCTGAAGCTGGTGGTGTGCTGAAGGGACTTAACGGGGGTTATGGGTTTTCACGGCAAGTGTAAGGTGGTGGGGACTTTTCTGGCATTGCAGCGCGTTCTTGAAGTCCTGTGTTGTTAGTCTCTCGCTAGGAGAGCAGAGCGCTCCAGCACACGAGGTGGTGGAGCGAGCTTCTGAGTATTAACTTCCGTTCTGCAGGGGCATGTATTTTCCTGCGCCTTCAGCAGGGGTGACTCCTTCGTAGGCGGAGCCGTATGTGCTGCCATCTCTCGGGGGCGGCTGGAAGCAGGTTTACCTGTTGTGCGGGAGGTGTTGGCTGTGTGAGCTCAGGTGCAGCTTCACTGATGTGGTTTCCTGGTATTTTCCCCATCTCACTGGGGTGATTTAATATATTGTTCCTTCAGGTGCATCCTCCTTATTATAGGAGATGGGTAGCTGCCATTCAGGGTTGTATTACTATCACTTGTAGGTCACGTGGCATGTAGTTGCAGCAAAGAAGCAGTAGTCTATATATGCAACATGCATCATTTCAATCATGTGGACAGGTATGGTCACAGAGTAGGTAAGTACACAGAGGTGAAATAGTATGGCAATTCCTTTGATGTGGGTGTACCCACTGGTATGTGCTGCTCGTGTTTGCTGTATAAGTAGCTGTTTCACCTCTGTGTATTCATCTGCTCTGTGGTGTGGTGTTGGGATGGGTGTGTGTGCTTTGTAGGGAGAGCAACAACAGGGATGACCCACCCCTGGAGCCCCACCTGGTGGAGCTGTACATCTCACTGCTGTGCGAGCATGCGCCTGACCAGGTGCTATCCTTCCTGTCTGCAAGTGACAGCTATCGTCTGGACAACACCACCAGCATCGTGAGGAGCTGCGGCCACGCCGAGGCCACGGCGTACCTGCTGGAACGTGCGGGCGACTACCGCGGTGCTCTCACCCTCTTGCTGGAGAAGCTGGAGCAACGGCTGGCAGTCGATGAACGTGGGGAGGAGGTGGGTGTGCTCGTGTCCACACTCAAGGCACTGTGCCAGCGTGCCTCTGTCTCCATGGATGAAAAATCCCGCCAGGAGATGTGGTTCCTGCTGCTAGAGTGCATTATGAGGCCGCAGAGGGACAAAACTCGCAACACGCAAGGTTCGTGTATAGGAGGAATATGTGGGACGGACAGCAAATGTGAGCTGTTATAGCACCTGTTTTCCAGGTCTCAAAATAAGTCATTTTCCACCATTTCTGTTAAAACCACAACTCACAATCCATTATTTGCTCCATGTGCGCTTCCAAATTTTAATACGACCAGGATTTATATTCTGTTTATACAAACAAACATCATTATGAAACTATACACGTTTGGAATCAATTGTAAATTAACTTCACGTCACTGTTATTTGATCACATTGTGTTGACATTTCTGTAGGTACAGTCAACTCTCTATTCTAAGACCCCTGTCTCGAAATTACCCTTTTTTTCCCCCCCGGGAACCAGGAAGGGGTATAGAATCAAGATGTGGCTGTATTCAGCGAGTCAATAATATGAATATACAGTATCTTAAGATCTTGTACCTTCCTGAAGTAGGGTCTACAAAACTCGAATAAGACAATGAAATGAAAACCCACATGCAGTTCAAGCCTGAGGCAGAGTTGTGTATTGAACAGAGTAGGTTGGCACTAATAAGATGTGGCTGCCCCACCAGAGGGACAGACCTGACACACCGGCCAGCCCAAAGAATGGATGAAGCGAGACGAGATTGGGGAAGAATTCTGAGAATACCCCTACACCACAGTAGTGTCCACCACACTCCTCTATGATAATTCCCCATGTGCTGTTACCGATATTTATTGTCCAGCCCTCCCAAGGAGCGAAGAAAATGTGTAAAAGAACAACTTGTGTTTTAACCGTTCAAAAGCGTATCACACTCCATCAAAATGTTGGTCGAAATGCTGTTGCCAAGCATCACATCACACATTACTTAATGTTACAGAGGTTAGTGACCATGATGATAAAGCCCCCATTTGAGATAGTGATTCTTTCGCATGTGGTGAAAATAGTAATGCAATAATCACATATTCTGCTCAAATAGGAAAACCAATTGCAGTAGACTGCCATACCGAAAACGCATGTACCGATAAACTGTATCCACGATTAATTTGCAATGGTCCTGGCAAAACTGCTGTCTAAATAATGATAAAGCTAACCGCTTATCGGATGTTACGTCAATCAAAGTATATTTTGGTCCAATCACCTAAGATTTCCTGCAACGATCGTTTTTAAGCTTGTTGTTAATGCAAACGTCTAGTAAATGGATGTGAAATACTTCACTTGTGCCGCCGTTTATCACTGCCCTGCAGTGCATTGTCTGTCTGTCTTCCCAACACGTCTGCAGCGTGTTGCGATGTGTGAGTCTGGCTTGCTACCTCCCCTTACATGCGTGACGAGAGGGGAAGTTGTTGCGTAGCAACCAGCATGGCGACCTAGCGTCCCCTCTCTCTACCATGCGCAGTTGCCTTCACTTACCGGCCGCAGAGCAAATAAAGTAGTAGCGGTAAACGTAGAAATTTTATTACCGTTATCATTTGCTCAAAACATGCACCTATCATTTGTATTTCAAAACAAATTATTTTGCCTGAAAATATCACTCAATACATTTTAATGAGGAACTATTATTTTTGCCAAAATGTTTTCTGTTGTGATTCATTGTATCTGGAAAATTAACATGATTTTAAAATGTAATATTAATTTAACTCAATGGACAGCATCATTGCTAACAAAATTATATGCCTAGAAGCATAAACTTGACCTCCCCTCTGGTCATCTAAAATTGTTTGAACATCGAGCGACTTGTATTACCAAGCGTAAAGTTCATTTTCAGTAACTTCCTGCGGGGAAATCAGAGGATCTATTATAATTTATTGCAATAGACACGCGTCTTAAGAATAAAGTGATAAATTGTAAGGCCTTAATCTTGACTTTTTGCCATCTAATAATGGGTAAGCACCAAGTAAGAGTGCAGTGTAACTCGCGACGGGAAATCAGAGGACGTGGTTTTGAATGATTAATTATTAAAAACAGTAAAGAAGTCAATTATAATCGCCTTATTTATTCATTTCTGTCTCAAAATTACACTTTTTTTGCAGTGAAATACAATTAATTACTTTAAAAGACAGACATTTGCCCTGCACTCCTGCCGCCGTTAACACACTGCCCAATTGAAACATTCTCTGCATACTCTCAGCTGATAGAGTGCGCCTGGCAAATTCAAAAATTTCCTTCCATTCGGTGTCATATTATTTTAATTTCCAGAGGGTTTAAGTTGTAGGTTGGATTACAATAAATTACATACAGTATTTTGAGATGTTATATTCTTTATTTAAACAAGTTTACGTGAAATATTTTTTACTGTAAAACTAATACAATAGTACTTTTTTCAAAATTCCAATTTTTATTGTGTTTAGCCAATAAACTTTATTTGAAAATAATGTACAGCTCTCATTATATTCAAAATGGTCGAATAGGGTCAGAAGTTGTATTTTATTGATGTGAATGTCAGAACCCTACTGAAAGCCCAAATGTATGGAAATTTTTGACTGTCCCCTGAAAAACTTTAGATAGGGAGTCGACTGTAATACCACAGTGTTGTTGAAAACTGCGCTCATTCGTGTCAAAGATGGTGTGGGCTAGTATCAGGTGGTACTTTGACATGTCACGAGCATGGTCATTCACCCGATGTAGCCTTCCCCACAGCCACGGCCCTCTCCCAAGAGCCGTTACGCCACAGCAAGTCTCGACTTGGCCCAGCTGATGCCTCTTGCTGTGCCGCAACCTGCTTCGCACCGTGTCGTTGCTCGCTACTGCTACCTCCACACACCCACAGAACATCACTCTGCCCGAACGCATAGCGAGCTGCTGTCTCGCGTTAGTCCAGTTGTACAACGTTACTCTGCCAGTGCGGCTACAGACTTGGTTTCATCCTTCACGACACTGTGCTTCTAGCTCGCCTTAGTGACATGAGACAGAGTATCACTGACTTGGGGTTGCCCAATGTGAACCGATCAAACCTCTCAAGTTTGCTCACGAGACTAGGCACCTCCCTGGACTCGGCGTTGCAGAAATTCTGGGAAATAGTAGTACTTCCTGGAAGTATGTTTACCTCCAAAGAGTTTTTATTATTTGTACATCTCAGTAAATTTGCAATTGTGAAAGGCCATTATGTAAATAACATGACGTACTATTATATTTGTGTCACAAAATAACACTAAAGATGTTTTCTAACGTCCAAAGTTTATGGTCAATTTGTACAAATATAAAACAAGGTTTTGGTGGCCAGCATCCTTGATACTTCCCACAAGGAATCATGTCAATACATTTGTTGGTTTCAATTAGTATAACCAGTTTGTACAGCAGACGACCCCAAATATTCTGGTAGCTGTAATAGATGAATGGTACTTAATTTCTGTTATAAAGCTGATGTTTATGTTGAAATTAAATTAGAAACTGACAGCTTACAATTTTCAAGTGACTGAGAAGTAGTGGAAACCAAGACATGGAAGGTTTTTTTTTATACGCATAGTTATGCAGCGATATATTTTAAGTTCAACGTTGCATGCATAAGCTGTAACAAGATGCCTGCATTGCAGAGTTTTCAAATAGTGTGGTAACTGTAAGGGTCAACAAGAGGTCTGTTTCACAGCTGAGAGAACAGGCTATCAATAGCATAACTGTTGTGTTGGCAGAACTGAAGGACCTCACCCAGCAGCTCCTGATGTGCATGAGCAGTCACGTTTCACTGCCAGCAATGCTGCAGTTTATCCTGAAGGACCCAGCGTACACTGGTGGCAAATTCGGGGACATTCGGGAGCTGATGATGGGTAAATCTTTGATACCTTTATCATTTAACTGTTTAGCTAACCTCTGTACGATAATTAGCAGTATGTGTCGTTTTGTGGTAGGAGAAGTTTCCCAAGTATCAGTAACTCTTTCGTAAATGGTGTCTCGTGAAGTGCATGTGTTATGAAAGACTCAATATCTGCAGAATTTCAGCTGTCCAATAGAATTGTTATTTTCTCAGTGTCCATTTATGCTGCATAGTGGAGATGAAGGCATGTTTGTTTACGGAGCTGGAAAAGTGATTCAATTTGATTAGCATTGACAATTCTTTATCATGTAAGATAATTGTACATATGTATTCAATTTGTGTAGTGATGGTTCGAGACTTGTAGAATCGAGTAGTCAACAATGATTGACTCATCATGAGAGTAAAGTTTTTTTCCCAGCAGATATTGAGCTAGGTTATAAACAACTCATATTTGCACTTTACAATTGCCTTTCATGTCTCGCGAATCATAAATTGAAATAGCCCTTTAATGAAAATAATAATTCAGCTACATGTCTAAGGTACGTAGTTAATATTTGTGATCTGCTGTGATAAAACCCATTGATGCATGTTAAGACTCAAGCTATTCCTGCAATATTAGTTTCCTCTTACAAATGTTTTCGCCTGATTATAAAACAAATTCATTATCATAAAATACTATTTAATTGGATTTATACTTACATTAAACCCCTATTCAAAATAAAACTTCCATTTAGGGTGGTAGACTACCCTTGGGACAAGTTGATAGCACAACCTTATGTGTGCAGCAAAAGTAAGTGAATGGACACTGCACCGTACAAAACGTCAGTATACGTGTGTTTAGGAGTTTCATTATGAGCAACCAGTTTTGCATCTAACCAAACTTAACACCTTTGGAGGGGAATCTCGGAAATGAGTGGGCGTTACTTGTGACCCGCCAAAGCGCTTCCTCTTGCCGCCTGTGCGGCACTAGGTGACATAACACGGCCAGAATCTTGCCAAGGTCGACAGGTATAGTCTCATCTCGTGGCATGTCACTCACACCTTCAGTAGACACTTGTCAGTACTTTTCTCATCCAATTACTGGTTTTCAAACACATGTGTATACAAAAGAATACATATCAACGAAAACTTCAAATGTGGACTTTTTGTTCACTCAAATGACTGCATTGTAACGGTTAAGTCTGAAGACTACTGTCCCATTCCACCCCTGTAACAGTTATTTTTTTTGTATAAGAGTCGTGTAGCTAATATTACTGTTCCCACCTTAGCCATTCACTTGTCAACGAGAGGGTTAAGGTAGAGCCATGAATCACTTATCCACAGGCAAAGATTAATTCTTATTAGTAGAAGCTAGTCCGAAACTTTTCTTGGTAAACTTTGGCTACAAGAAGGGGTAGGTTTTATACCTGTGTACATAGGTACACATTTACATTTATGATGTAAACTAGATTTTGACTCAAAACCAGTATACTGAACTAGACTTTACTGAGTTTCATACAGCTTGAAATTAGACTTCACCTACTTTTCATACAACTTAATTCGACTTGAATTTAAGCTGTTACAATCAAACTGCCCATCACAATTTTTTGAATTTGGGACTAAATTTGTATGTCACTCTTACATTACTTATGTAGTGGCCTTTCCATTCTGGATTCAGCATTATGTAAATAAAATTACTTTTTGATTAATAATATGCTAGAAATGCTAAGAGAGAAAATACAAATGAGTTTGGGATGACATATAAACTAAGTTTATACCCCATTTACCTTCCAAATTTGTGTACTTTAAATGTCTTTTTTCCAATTAAATACTGGGGACTTATAAATCAAACCAATGTTTATTTTACCTCCAAGAATACTGTAAAGTTAATTACTATTACATTTACACAGGTTAATACGTTAGTAATGCGTGCCAAGATTGCCAAACTCCTGCTATTCACACACTATGCAGCGATTGACACATGGCATTGCAAACTGGCAATGGCGTGCCTGGCTAGGTTGTTATACTGGCACATGTCTGTGTGCTCGACGTACTTTACTTTCCACTTCTCACAACAAAATGGAGTTTGTTTACATTTCTACAGTTCTCACCTTTCAGCATCGCATACTTATATAAAATGTACAATATATGCAGTAATAACACATTACAAAATATAATACTGGAATAATACTAAGAATTCACTTCATGCCTGATCTAGTCGGAAATTGCACATAAAAGTAAAACAAAAATAGTAATATACAATACAATCTCATAATTACGAGTACTCATATCAAGTGCACATTTTTGAAAATACCTTCACTCAACTAGGCATGTCTAAACACATGGTTTGATCTGCGGCAGACAATAGTTTTTTTTCCCTAAGGTAAATCACAAATTGATGGAATTTGTGCAATTGTTTTCCACTTCTCTTATGGCAATTTCTGACGTAGTGATGCCTGCCTTCGCCGTGAGATTGCATCGGAAGCCTTCCCCTCTAGAATGCCGGGAAGCAGGCAGCGTTTTATTTACTGGGTTCTGTGCCCTGGTCAACTCAATGATGGCTCTCTGGGCAAAGGGAGGTGCATTGCTGAGGTAAGACCTTGTCTGAACCATGGTGGGTGCGTAGGGTTGGGGTTCCAGACATCTTACCACCTTCCCTATAGCTGGTCGTTAACTATGGGCTCCTTGGATGACTCGGAGGGCAACTGGGATATGGTGCAAGAAACGTGCCACAGGAGCCTGAAGGTGCGTCTGCTCTTGCTGAATGAGATGGACGTCATCCCCCTGTGGCATGCTGCAGTCTCTCTTCAAGGTGTAAACCCTATTGGCACTGTTTGGTTTCCACCAGGTTTTCAACCAGGATTAGCAGCTTTATCCCGTCCAGCCTGGTGGCGAGGCATGTAGTCTGGAAATAACTTTGAGAGGAGAGAGACAGTGGGTGTGGGCACAGCCAAATATGCGGAAATTACAAGGGGGTGGGTAGGTTCCCACTATCTGCCTCCTGCACGTACATTGGCTGGGCGGGATATCTCCGGCAGACCCTAGCAATTTACAGAATGGGACAATAGCAAAATAGAGCACTGCTTCTGTGTTACTCAGCAAGGTGGGATGTCTTCATAGGATCCAAATAACATGCAGTCAGTTCCCTTAAGAGGGTGTGAAAGGAAGGGGGGGGGAGGGGGTAGGTGCCTACTCCTGGAAGATTGTTGGCGGACGACTGGGACAAAATGGGAAGAAGGGTGTGAAGAATAGCAGCTATTGCCGATAACCTCAGTCAATCCTGAAAGTTTATTGCCGAAACAAGTAAACGCACACGTCCCATCTGTACCCTGATTATGGCCTGAATGGCCAAACCTAGGTTGCAAACAGCAATTACTCTCTCTCAGAAAATGTGGTAGCGCAAGGCTGTCTGTACTTCGACTCGTATGCAGTAGAAGCATGGCTAGACGTGTAGCCACGAGACGTTGATGGCCGGGCAGAGTGAAATTCTGTACAAGTCAGCCTTGAACTGGGGACCATGGGAAAAAAGTGCCAGCAACCTCGGCGACTATTGTAGGTCCGTGCGCAAGGCATCTCTGACAGGTTTTGTACTGGAAAGTGTTACCTCAACCAGCTCCCTCATGGAGTACCGCAGCCTCATCATCCGACACCAGCCAGTGCCGTACAGCATAAAGTCATGCTATCTATTAGAGTTCATTCAGGGTACCTGCAGTATGCAATCCACTCTCACCCCTACTTAAACCTCTTGTGAAAGTTTCTTCATAACCTACATTAAGGTGTTTATTATTGCGTATACTCCGTAAATTCAATTCCATTAGGTTTTGTTGGCCCTTTGAACAGTTACACCAGACACCCTTGGCTGGAAGTAGGTCGATCAATCCCTTTATCATTGAATGTGGTGTTTAGTTTTTACAATTTGTTAGTCATTGAAATGTTAATTTAACAACTAAATATCCTTCAGTTAGGGGACGTGATATTGGCACTTTCTTGTGCACGACGAATTATCGTGACCCTGTCCATTCCCATAGGCTATGCGCCTACCTTACCGGCCTCCTAATAACTAATCATACTTTTGGTTAAACTCTGATACCTTAAAGAATCTCGCCCATCATGGGAGATGAAGACCTATGGTCTTTCCTTGTATATACAGACTGACATTCTGTTGCCAGCCATGGGCACATGGGGCCGCCTCTTATTAGCTACTTTCCACACCAAAGGAGCGTTCATTGACACTGTTCCTACATTACCATGTCCCTAGCTTTCATCTCATCAGATACGTAAAAACTTGTCTGGGCTTCACCTTAGCCAACGCAGTAGTCATAATTACCTAGGTGAAATTGGTGAATTATCTTCTCCTTCTATACTCATTGTATTTCGATATGGGAGCTACTGTGCAGCCTGAGGCAGTGCACCAGCTGCCAAGGCTAGACACAGACCAATCCTGGGTGGCCCTATGCAAAGCAGTAACATCACTCCTACCTCAGCCCCAAAAACTGATCAATATACACTGAAGAGCCGAAAAAACTGGTACACCTGCCTAATATTGTGTAGGGATATCAGAGCACGCAGAAGTGCTGCAAGGCGACGTGGCATGGACTCGACTAATGTCTGAAGGTATGCAGGAGGCAATTAACACCATGAATCCTGCAGGGCAGTCCACAAATCCAATCTGCGCCAATTTGAGAAAGGGTTGCAAGTCTGTCACGTTAAATGATTCTAGTCAGTCGTCGTTTGTCCCGTTCTTTCATGATCTTTTTCCTGCCGCAGCGATGTCGAAGATGTGATGTTTTACTGGATTCCCGATATTCACGGTACACTCGTGAAATGGTAGTATGCGAACATCCAAATGTTATCGCTACCTCGGAGATGCTATGTCCCATNGGTACGCGAACATCCGAAGGTTATCGCTACCTCGGAGATGCTATGTCCCATCTCTTGTGCGCCGAATATAACATCACGTTCAAACTCACTTAAATCTTGATAACCTGCCATTGTAGCAGCAGTAACCGATCTAGCTGCCGACCGCATCGCGTTACTCTGATTGGTTCCATGCCTCTGTTATTTGCATATGAATGCCTATACCAGTTTTTTTGGCTCTTCAGTGTAGTTGTAAACGTTTTCAGCACACGTCATGTTTGAGTTCGGCCTTTCCCTCCTATTAACAAGTTGACCACTGAGGTCTACTCCAGTTAGGGAAACTCCAACTTTCTACTGTAGTACTGGTAAGTGCACAGTCACCCACTTCGAACCATTGACCACTTAGGCTGTCCAACTCACCAAACTAAAGATTCTCAGTGCACTATATGTAGGTCCCTTGTTACCTTTCTACATGACCAAGTCGAATGTTGTCCAGTTGGCAACCTAGACCCTCAGTCTGAGCTGTTGACATTGAATCACCAGATCCAAGCCAGCAACCAGATTGAAAAGGGAATCTTGTTTCCATGACAAAGTGTTGTGTGTCACCCTCTAATTTGTCCACTATCACCTGGCCTTTCCATCACATCATTTATACATGCTTGATCTTAGCTTTCAATGCAAAAGCTTGATTTTATAATGTTATATGGCAGGTATGCTGAGCAACTCGTGCTATGAGGAGACCTTGTTGCAAGTGACGTCACGACTCCTGAGCACAGATCTACACCACCGGCTGGCAAAGGAGCTGGCCAGGGTGAACAGAGGTGTCTTACCACAGGGAACGTGTGCTGTTTGTCACAAGACAATGAGTGCAATGCAGAATCCTACAAGAGTCATTGTCTTCAGGTGAGTGCAGCCAGACTATATAAATATGACTCCCCTGTGGTTACACTGGTAATCCCCAACTTTTATCTTTTTATTTGCTATTGCTGGAATAATACTGTTTAATTATTTCAGTGCAAACCACATTTGGTCACAAGCCATGCCTGATTTTTCAGGAAACAATGTGGGTATACAAAGTCTAAATGTTTATGGTCTTCTTAAGCTTCACTAGAAAGGTTTTCCACTATATTCTGTCACATTGCTGCAGGAATCGGTTTGTATTGTACCATGATAGTAGTAATCAGGTTGCTCATCAACATCAAACACATTGTTCTGGCTCGCCAAGGTATCCTGTGCAAGTCGGTTATGCTAAATACCCATCACAATAAACTATTACTACAGGAACGCCTCTTATTGGATTGTAACAAACATCTAATCAATTCTGTAACTGTCTAATTTTTTCCTATTTTCTTTATGCATTTTAGGGTGATATTGTCACAACATATGATGCCTCTTTATTGTTTTTTACCTTTGGAAGGGCTGCAGGAAATTTAGTGATATGCACATTTTGATGCACCACAAGTGATTTCGGTTCATTCAACACCTCCTGCCTCTGTGGCCAATGTCCAATGTGTTTACTGTAGCTCACGTGAAGAACCAAGCAGGCATCATCCTGCATGCGGACATTTTGTGGTGGGCGGGATGTTCTGATTGTAGATGCAGAATATTTGAGAATTGGCGGTACATAATGTGAAAACAAGTATATTGGGTCAAGAATAACTTGTGTAGACATGCCATCCTGCTGTTAGACAGATGCACTAGCTACTGGCAGTCCGGTGTATAGCACAGTGGACATGGTTAGTGCAGAGTTGTCAGTGTAAAGTGCATGGGTTTGCAATAATGAATTTGGCAAACAATGACATTGTAGCACTTGACCAGTGGACACTACACAGGGGTTATGGCATCTTGATAGGCAGGGAGAATGATCCTTGTGGGTCGTGCTAAATCAAACCATTAGCTTGTATGTACTGCAGGTGCGGCCATAGCTATCACTCGAGGTGCTGGGACTCATCTCAATGCTACGTGTGCTCAAGGGCCACAAACGGCTCCACTGCAGACGAGTCCTCGTTGAAGGATGAACAGCCACCAGACAGCACCGCAAGCAATACTCTTTCCCCTCACACATCTCAGGTGAGCAGTGTAAGGTGAGGCTCAGTTGAGCAGTGTAAGGTGAGGGCACTCTTATGCTGAATTTCATTTATCTTTGAAGGGATGTTTGAATGCAACAGTGTGATTTTGTTGTGTTTCTCCCAAAGGTATAATGTTCACTTTCCAGCCATACATATGGTATATACTTTGGATACTTTATAATTTGTTCCTCAGTGAACCAATAAGAATTAACTATGGATGTTACATAACCTCACAATTTGTTTGTTTAAACAGCCTAAAGATGACCCAGTCAATTTTGATTAACAAACAACTATTCTTGGAATTGAGCTGAAGTTAAATAAATCATCACTTACCATGGTTCTATCCCCATTTCAATGCCCTGGATATATGATTATAGTGTGTGGGTTTGTTTTAAAATGGCACAGTTGTTTCTCAAACTATATAATTTGGGGTGGAGGCCTTGGATAGCAAATACAGTACTGAAATTAGTTTGTTTTGCCTGCTACTTACAAGCCTTACTTTGCTATTAATATTGCATTGCTGAGGCCTAGGGAAGGTTTCACAGGCAGCGCCAACAGGAATGTGAATATGCCAGGCCCTACAAACTTGGGAGTTTTATTACCCCTTTGCGAGGACAGTATAAAACCATGCGGTGCAATTATTTTCTTACATCACATTATTAAACACAAACATTAGTGATAAGGTAAGTGTCTGCTGTAACCTGCTCGTAATCATACAGAAACAGGGCGTTTGTGTGTGTGTGTGTCTCTCTCTCTGTCTCTCTCTGTCTGTCTCTCTCTCTCTCTCTCTCTCTGTCTCTCTCTCTCTCTGTCTGTCTCTCTCTCTGTCTCTCTCTCTTTCTCTCTCTCTCTTTCTCTCTCTGTCTCTCTCTCTCTCTCTGTCTCTCTCTGTCTCTCTCTCTGTCTCTCTCTCTCTCTGTCTCTCTCTCTCTCTGTCTCTCTCTCTGTCTCTGTCTCTCTCTCTCTGTCTCTCTCTCTCTGTCTCTCTCTCTCTCTCTCTGACTGTCTCTCTCTGACTGTCTCTCTCTCTCTGACTGTCTCTGTCTCTCTCTCTCTGACTGTCTCTGTCTCTTTCTCTCTCTGTCTCTGTCTCTCTCTCTCTCTCTCTCTCTCTCTGTCTCTCTCTCTCTCTCTGTGTCTCTCTCTCTCTGTCTCTCTCTGTCTCTCTTAAATCTAGTAATGTGTAGTCCTTTTATAGATGTCACTGCATTAATGTAAGCTAATTGTTCTGTTTGCAGGTCAACGTGCAGACAAGTATGTTGTCCCCCATGGCCTGTGGCAGAGGCATACTGCAAAGCGAAGACTTTGCACTAAAATTAAGCCCACCTCCACCTCCGGACCTTGAAGGGCTGTTCTAGTCATCAGTCGATTACCTGTTGTAAGGGGGATGGGAACAAGCTTTATCTATTAAGGCAACAGAACAACCAAAGACTGGGGATGCTCAGCATTAGACTAGAATTTTCACTGAATGGTACCTTCTTTTATATACACTGTAAAATACCCGTGTACATACATTCCGATCATATGTTTATTTAATGCTTGCTTTGTGGATATTTTTTGTACTCTTGTTCAATATGTACAAATGTATTTTGAGAAACCTAGTTATGTTCAGTTATTTTGTTGTCAGAGTGTTACTCTTACTGCATCAGTTATCATATAAAATAGATAATACATGATGGCAGTACTGTTGTCTCCCGGTAATCTTTCTTCAGTGCAACCCACTTTCCCCAAACTGTGAAGTAATATTTGGATGAGTTAATGTCATAACGATTCTTACTGCCTATACCAATTGCTTCAGACATTGTATAAGTACATATGTTGGTTGAAATGATACCTGGGAAACATTTCAAACTGAACAATACTTGCAGAAATGCAACTAGTTGTGGATTAGATCCATAAAACCGTATGGACTATTTAATACAGTGAACATTTAACTAACCATAACAATGGACCAGGTTATCTGCCCTGGAAAGCATAAGACAGCTCATACCCATTATTAGGGCCGTGTACTTTTTGCAATTTTGAAGATATAATGCAACATTAGCACAAAATCTGGTTTTTACGTGAAATACGGCACATCAAACTTTAATACGTACAGTACATTTCAATGTTTTAACTTAGAAACTAAGGGGTGAAATATCAAGAACAGATGAATAGCTTTTCACTTGTGTTCATAAACCATTTTGTGTAACATGTTGCCGTGTTTTTTCTTCCGCAAGTCACAATACCATCTGTGGAATAGTATATGCGGGACATATATTTGTAAACAACAATTCATAAATTTTCAATTCTCTTTGTGCAATATCAAAATCATCACTCTCGTGTATTTAAAAAAAAAGAATGGTTCCTAGTGCGTCTTTGCTTAGCATAGAATAGATTATACAACTAAGTCGACAACACTAGTTTGCACTGCATTTACTACACCATTTGTTTTTGCGTGTTAATGGACTTTAATACTAAGAGATGGTTTAATATGTGAAAAATTCTCCCCTGGCAGTTAAAAAGTAATGGCTTCCTTCGTATCTGATGAATGAAACAAAACTATGCTGTTTAAAAAAAAGAAATGCAAAAAACATGTATAAGGTGATCCGCACAAACAAAATTGGAATTCTACCTAAATAAAAATAACACCCCAAAACTGACCATTTCTTTAGAGCAAATGACAGAAGTCTGACAACAATCGCAAATCAACAGAGTTTATAATAAAATGTTGCTTGCAGCCAAGTTCTTGGAATATATGTACCAGGCAAGCATGTACATGCATGGTTTTCTTCTATCTGCATTGTATGTTTATATATCTTCACAGATGAAGTTTTTCCACTTCATGAAACCATATCTAACTTAATAGGTTACCATAAACAGACAATTTAGTAAGTACGTACTTTAATCATGTTTCCGGTGTAGGCCTACATGTCAAATTTTAAGGTTCCTTTTTCTACTACTACACAAGTTAGAAATACAAAACAGCAATGTGTCTGAATTTTCCGTACAAGTTTGTATTCATTAAATTGATTTAATAAGTTGTAAAAATAAACAAAGAAGTAGGTCTACCCAATTTCTCAGATTTATTTCGGGTGATATTCCAAGGGCCTAGGTCCTGAGGGAACATTATGGCTCAAAAATGGGAGATCATTACACTCAATTAAAGGAGGTTTTAACACTGAAGCAAATTTGCAGCGTGTGATGAAACTACAAACAGAATGCGGTACTGGGTATTTGTTGTTCATTGGTGAAATAAATGAACTGGGGAATACTAATGTGTTCACGAGGAATTTTGTAGCTACGGTTAGTGACTGCATGCTACAAGACTAAATGTATGTGATATTTTCCAAAAGCATGGTTCATGTACAGTGCTGGACACATAAACTTACTATTGTACAGCCACCCTCTTCCCAGTACCAACTTATTGACTCCCATCAACAAACTATCTCAGCAACTTTTATATCACTGAGAAATGCTTTATACTGCTTTTAGTAGAGCGCCACACTTATTGAGCACATTTGGGACCTTGAGAACTCACAGTACATTCTGTCGCAAATTATATATCCCTTGGTGCCAGAACTAGAGAACACCATTTTGTTTGCAGTGGCATATTTAGAGAAACATCCTGTACTGCCAAAACACGTCCAGCAACAAAGAAGACCTAACAAATGCAGGTGTATGAAGTGTCGGTTAAAATTCCACAGCCTTAGACATTGCAAAAAAAAAAAAAAAAAAGTGTTTTACAACCACTGACCAACTGATAATAAAACATGCTTTGTGTCTGTAGGAAATCTCTGCTGAACACTCGTGCAGACAGAAGGGGAAAATACGTAGTGATCTCAATGTTTTGCATGGGCAACATCCAACTTACATTTCCATGCTGTGGATTCCCACTCAACTAATTCTTGCTAGCATGCAACTTGACACTGCTCTGAGCAAGAAATATGTTATGTCATGTTTGTCTAACGTAGCAGCAAATCAATGTGTGCTTTCCCGTACTAGATGTCTGAATATCTGTACTTTTTAAATTTTGTAGTGCAACAACACATACATTTTTGAGTAGTCAGCAATGTGAACATCCTGTTGTGATTTCCAAACATCAAGACGCACTTTCATGATTCTTTACATTGCTATTTAAACTTTCACAATGTAATTTTGTATGCTACTTTCACAGAGACCCTACATGGCAATCTACAGGGTTTAGAACAAGCAATATTGTATAATGTACTAGGAGGGGTGGCGGGGAGGAGAGGGAGGAGATAACACAAGGCCATAATACTTGATTGTACACAGTCAGCTCACCAGTGTTTAAGAGGGAATAACAAACACATTTTGTCTTCAGGTAGCTCTTCACAGAAGTGATACCATGCTGGGTGTCCAGAGAGCAAGGGTGAAAATGTGATTGGATACTTTCCTTGCATTGTCAAGCCTCTCCTCCATGGGAGCGGAGAGCTAGCATATGTATTCTAACTAACCTGCTACATTCAACTGCTCTGTATAGGGCGTAATGGGCTGGACTTATATGGTGCAAGCATTGAAGCTGCATACATGTATTTACAACTAGGTGTGACCTATGTGTGGGAATAATGAACTGCTTCCTCCAGCCCTGCATGAATTTTTAATTTACTCTGTACTCTTGGCCTGATTTCCAATCCCTGTTATGTACCACAAAACTGTTTACCTTCTACCCTGCTCCACCAGTGGCTACAATGCTGTTCATTATCTGTGGCATGACAAGAATGCATTTCATAGAATCTGTCTAGGATTTCCGAGGGCATCATTTAAACCTTCCAATGGTAACGTGTGGCACTGATGGTTCAGTGACTAGCAATACACACCATTGTTGTGGTCGGGATATTATGTCACCAAATTGTGGTGCACTGTATGGGAACAGCCGTCATGTGCGTTAAAGTCATTCACACACTAGAAACACGGTTTCCATCAGCATTATCAAAGGAAATGGGACAAGGCCAAACCTTATATATTGCTACTTCTGGTTGTTATAATAAATGTGGGTACATTTAATAGGCCAATATTGTGCAACAGGTTTTCAGGAAATATCTGGAAAATGCCATAAATGAGGTTATGTAGAGATGTGCAGCAGCTAGGTGCTGATGTCACTCTTGTCACATCATAAGCCAGGTGCTGATGTCACTCTTGTCACATCATAAGCCAGGTGCTGATGTCACTCTTGTCACATCATAAGCCAGGTGCTGATGTCACTCTTGTCACATCATAAGCCAGNTCATTTATTACATGGAAGTTATGTCACTGTCAACCTGACACTCTTCAACATTACATTTTACGCCTAATTATATAAAGTTTAACATTATTCCATAGTTATCCATTTTGGGGTATGAGTGCAGGTTATTGATCTCTTTTCCCTTTGCAGGAAATATTTATGAACTGCCCCATTGATGTTAATTATATGACTGGATCACAAACCTGACTAGTGGGTTATATANCATAAGCCAGGTGCTGATGTCACTCTTGTCACATCATAAGCCAGGTGCTGATGTCACTCTTGTCACATCATAAGCTGGCCATACTCGTGTGGGTAATACATGATCCTAAAAACAAAAAAGAATCCTTGTAAAAACACAAACCTTTAACATTATATCATACAGCCAAAATATTGCTTTATGGTCACAGTATTGTACTGATCCTATTAGGTTGTACATTGAATATTAC
>NQII01012436.1:0-16362 GCA_002778355.1 Clitarchus hookeri
GTGAATTAGGGTACAGCAGGAAATTTGAAATGTGGCAGAGGGGTAATTTTATGTTTAGGCCAGATGGCTGTCTACATTTTGTGATATATCGGTGGGCCAGTGCCACGGTTCTGCATTATTATTTGAAGGTGGTAAAGCCATCACCAGTGTGAGTTTGTTTCTCCAAACACTACTACAGTAAAACCTAACTAAAACCACCCCTCACAATTTCAAGAAATAAGGCCATTATGACAGATCAGTCACCATAGATATTTGGAAAAATTTATGACTGATTTTGACCCACCCCAACATGCTATACAGTCAAATCATGTTATAATGTACATGAATAAAGCCTCAAGTTTTACACTTGGTGATGAAAGTATTTTGCACTGAAAGTCTTAAAGCTTAAGGCAACAAAAGCAATTATACAATGTGAAAAAGTGGTACACACAGTTATCAAAAGGTTTACAGTTTGGGTAAGTTAACAGTGATGAACACAAAAGGTGTGACAATTGTGAATAGCGATGGACGTTATTTAACGTAATAGTAATAATAATAATTTTAAAAAACTCTGTTACAATTTGGTAACATGTTACATAACGCATTCTATTGTTTATACAGTTTACAGTTATTTTTAGAACATCTTCGATAGCCTCACTTAAACCTACGCTTGACTACTGCACATGCGTAAAAGTTACTTTTTTTTAAAACGTCTGGCTTGTAACTGTTAAACTTGCCCCACCACACCAAGTAATTAAACACTACAAATGCATCAAAGTTAGTTTTTGGAACGTCTCGGTTTGCAACAGTGCGCATGTGCGAATGATATTACTTGGAACACGAAGCTGTGGAACATTGAACAATGTATTCGTTATTTTCAGGAACGTTAGAACAGGCAAGAAATGTATTACAGTAACCTGTTACAAAAATAACATGTTACTTACTTGGAACTGGAACTATGGAACACATTACACGTAAGTAACTGTTTGGCCCATTCCTAATTGTGAACAATAGCATGAGGTTAAAACATAGACGTTTGAAAGAAATGAACATAGTACATGTGAGGCGTTCAGGCAAAGTTTGACACAGCCTGTAATGGTAATTACAGATAATATATATTTTTTTATTCTAGTGTTGACATCTCCTGTAAGTTCATTCAAGTTGATTAAATGCTTGTTTACATTTTTTATTCTACTCACTACATCATTAATGTTTATTTACAGTGCATATTTGTAATTATTTGTTTAGTTATGTTTCAAGGAATTTTTATTGTTCTTAAATTAATGATATTTCACATTTCTGTACTGTAATTCTGTTTTCTTCAAAGTTAACATCGCTATGTAGGGGTAATGGTTGGCTTAGAGTTTTGTATTAGTATGTGTGTGTACATTGATGGCACATTTAAAGGCCAGTTTCACCACTTTATAGTTTAACTCGTTTAACTAAACCAAGTTAAAATTTTAAACATTAATTTATAGGTGTTTAAGGTTGGTGCGTTTCACCAAGCACACATAGCAGGTAATTAAACCGGTATAGTAAATCTAAGTTTAGGGGCTGACATTTGAAGAAAATTGTGCATCTAGAAGGCAGTGGCAAGGGTTTCCCGCTAGTCTATGGAGTCCGAGTTGGTTTATCTTTGGAATCCTGGCAGAAAATAAATAATCTGCAAGTAAAAAAGGGGGAGAAGTAGAACATTTTATAAAATATTAAATAGTGATTGAAACAGCATTTGACTACTGCAATATAACAGGGCAATTATCATCAATGAATGAGAAATTGCAAGTTTACATAATAATTCATACTGGACATAATTTAGCCAACGACATGTGTAAATCTTTCTGTGAAGCGAAAATATGTAACAAAATCAGAATCAGCATAATTATTGTAACAACTTGATTTTTTGTGAATCCACCAAGGTCGTATTATAATTTTCCATTGTTCTCTTACATGAAATTGTTTGTTATAACTGCAATGTGCAGATAAACTAGCAAATAGCAGCAACAAACAATAGAACTAGGCTTCATTGCCAAACTCGCAAATACGTTCTACTACAAACTACATTTAAATGTAATAGTTGAACACAATTTACAGAATATTCAGTGCTGGTGATATTTATTTCACATAGCATATGTAACTTACATTTTTTGTATGTATTCATATAGCAAATAAACCACATCATAGTAACTTAATATAATTGTGATCGGAACAAAGACATCTGCCAAATTATTAATCATAACCTCCAAAGTATAATGATATATTAAGGCAGCTATTTATCTAACGTAAACGGAGTTAAAGAAGTTAAACGGTACAAAATGGGTGCTTAAACTTAAACTCCAGTAAGTTAAAGTTAATCGCGTTTTGACAGTGGTGAAATGCAGCGAACCAACGCTTAAACTCAGCTTAGCAAGTAAAACTTGTGTGGTAAAACTGGCCCTTAACGAATGTATGTTACATTTAAAATTGGTTTATATATCTTAAGATAGCTTGTCTTTGTGCATGACGTGATTTTCGGGTCATGTCGTGTACGAGAAGATACTTGGGAACCATGTAGGGCAGTGGTCATGTCATTTTGATGTGAACATAATTAATTTAATTTGGGAGCACCTATCATAATTATTTGTCTAGTTAGAACCCAAGCTGCAATGAAGTAATTTTATTAGCTGTTGTAGGGAAGAATTTGTTTTGAAACAGCTTGTAATATCTGATGTAACTCAATTTAATGTAATTTTTTTGAGTACCTGTTCAAATGGAAGATGTCGTAGAGTCCACAACAGAAAATGTCTGTAATCCGGCAGCTTGTTTGAATTTATATTTTTCAGATATCTGCTATTTAATTAAATAGTACTATGAGAAATTTTAGAAAATTAAATAATGTTGAAAATAAATTTATTACTTCACAAAAATGTTAAAGCAATCCCAGAAACCCTCATGAACTAGCCGGTGTTGAACTTTCATTGATCTACACCACAAACTTTAACTTCATTAAGTTAAGAATAGTTAACCTTGACCAGACCCTTACGATGCCACTGGGATTTCTTGGTTACGTTAATTCACATAATGGAGTTCAGCATTATTCTTTTCGTTTGAAGTAAATGTGTTGAAATGTCCAAGAGTTTATTTATTTGAAACTTGTTCAGTGTTCTAACAAGAGCCACATGATCCCTATTACCTTTCTATTGCACTCTTGGTACGAAATACAAATTATTTTCACGTTCTGTTCATATTTTATTTGGCTTAAATTATTCTAGTGATTGGTATAAATTTCCTTGATATAACTGTAGTAACACAATACACATTTATTTCCAGAAAATTGTGCATCACAAATGAGTTTCCAACATTACAGAACACAGAATATAAATTATGTGCACAACACACAAGTGAAAAGATAACAATATTTACATACTTAATAAGATTAATGCAAAAAAAGACGTTTCGAAAATACAAATGAATCATTTATGAGCAGTAATTAGTTTGGTAAGCAAGTTGCTTACATTGACAAATGCACTCATTAAGTGGTTAGGTCCGACTTGAGTTGAGTTACAAGTGAGCACATTGGAGATAGTTTAGTTTACAAAATAAACTTTGAATACTAGGTACAAATTTATGAATGGACTGATCCAATCTAGCGTGAGGCACATTACCAAACATTCTCAGAATAGTAATAATAATGAAGTGATTGGCACTAGGTACAGCTCTGCTTCCAGGCACATTTTCATCTAGGGTTTCAATACTAGGCTGCTTAAAATCTGTGTGTGTTCTTAACACTTCATCTTTCTCTCCGACTCATGGCCATATACACAACTGGCAGTTAAGCTGCTACAAAACACAAACATCTGTAAGAGCAAAGAAGCAGATTAGTTCACAAATAGCACAAAACAACAACACATTACCTACTCTCTCCTCATGAGCCTGTGCACATGTTAGAAGCATAGCTGTGACCGAGGTCTTAGGCTACAATTACGGAGGCATTGCTAGACTGATATAGCATTACACTTCTGATGAGACTGAGCACTTTACAAAATCTGGTGTTTACGTGGCTTGCTGGTATACAATACATTACGTCAACACGTGGGTTAGGGATTGCTCTGCTTTTGACACAAATGGGGTTTTACTTATTACACACTTCCTATTCCATGTTTTTAAGTATCTAAAAACTCGCACCAGAAAGCTAAACTAATTCATATTCTATCTCACACTTACTCATGGATGGGGCATGTTCACACAGCGAGGTGGAGGCACTCGGCGAGTGTGAAGTTGCAAGGGACAGCGTCACACAAATAGTCTGTGGCTCTAAGCGGGAGAGCTCTTCACACAACAGTCTTTATTTGGTGCGGCTGGCCAGCTGAAGATGAAGGGGAAGTGTCAGGGCTAGGGCATCTGNTCTTCACACAACAGTCTTTATTTGGTGCGGCTGGCCAGCTGAAGATGAAGGGGAAGTGTCAGGGCTAGGGCATCTGCTGGTAGCACCTCGGCCTCTCTTCGATGGTGACACGACGGGTTCTTAACAGCTGCCTGCATTGTGGTGGGATGTAACGCGGCTCAGCTGGCGGCGGCAGCAGAACTGGGTGAATGGACCGGAAGTCAGCGACCCGTGGCGCAAAGGGAGTAGCCTCTGCGCTCAGCTCACTAGCGAGAGGGGAAGCCTACATTTCCCCTCTCGAAGAGCGATCTGCAGACATGTTCCCTGCCCCTGGAGCGGCTGGCGCAGGGGACGAAGTCTACACTGGAAGGGGAAGCGCTCGCTGCTCCCTGCTTGCTGATTGGCCTACCAAAGATAGCTTGGAGTGCTTTCTTCTCCCCCTTGTTGGTGCCAGCTCCGGCTAAGGCGTGCGCTGCGGCTCTGGAGACAGTGGCGGTATGAAGGGAGAATTGGCCCGTGCGTTGGGAGTACCCATGCCTGTTACTGGTGTCTCCACATATGCCGGATTGCTTATAACCACACTCCACTAGCACCTAGTTGGAGAATTAGGTGTTTTGGGGAATGACCGATAAAGCATGTTGGGCTGTGTGAATTGGTCTTCGAGCCTCTCGAAGGTTTTTTCCCCCCTTTCATCCCTCTCCAGCTCTGTTCTTTACGTAGGAGGTTGTTTAGTGGTCGTATGAGCTCAGCGATATTTGGAATAAAGACGCGCAGCCAGATGCACAGCCCCAAAAATTTTCGCAACTATTTCCTGTTCTGAAGAGCTGATGCTTCAACAAGGGCTCTGATCTGCTCTGTCTTAACTTCCCTTCAGGAGTGACTTTGCACCCCAACAAGTCTATCTTTGTTTTTCCGCAGTGACATTTAGACAGTCGGCACGTGAGGCAGTGAACCTCAAATCTCTCCAAGACCATTTGCAAATAGTGCTGCTGCTGTTGTCAGTTCTTAGAGAAGATGATGACGTTATCCAAGTATGCATAGCTGAACTCCCCAGTGTAATCAGTGAGAACTGCTGCAGCCAAGAGGTGTAGGAATGTGACTGATGCAGTCTAAAGGCTGAAGGGCATTACCAGGGCATTACCTTGAGTTGGTAAGCTTCCCCATTCGGGGCAGTGAAGGTGGTGCATAATCTTGACTGTTGTGGGTGGACCAGTATCTGCCAAAAGCCACATTACATGTTGAGGGTACTGACGATCTTGGCTTCACTAAGAGCATTGAGTAATTGAGTAAATGGGGGAGCAACTGACTGGATGATTTGGTTCAGCTCATAGTAGCAGTTGATGCAGAACCGTAGAGTGCCATCCTTCTTGGGTATCAGGCCAACTTGAGCATNTGGTTCAGCTCATAGTAGCAGTTGATGCAGAACCGTAGAGTGCCATCCTTCTTGGGTATCAGGCCAACTTGAGCATTGAGGCAGAGTCTGAGGGCCCCTACAGCTCTCAGTAAGCGGCACAACCAGTTTGTGGTGGCGACCTTGTGTGTTTGTTCTCAAATTTCTGAGAAAAGTTCTCTCTGCCCTTGCTATAGTGGCACTAGAGGGCAGCAATACCAGTCAGTACTAGAAACCAAACACTGACAAGAAGTGGGAGTGCCCTTCAGTAGGGATGTGGTTCAATTATTTACCGCTATATTCATGCGTGCGTGCATCTGGAAGTGTGGCATGTGGATGTACACACAGAAGGCAAAGTGGGTAAGGAAGGCGTAAAGCGAAAGAAAATGANCATCTGGAAGTGTGGCATGTGGATGTACACACAGAAGGCAAAGTGGGTAAGGAAGGCGTAAAGCGAAAGAAAATGACCAGACCACACAGAGGCAACTGGTAGATGTGTCTTTAGGTTTCTACAAAACATATATCTCCGACCTGTGCATACTAACATTTGATGGATGAGGGACCAAGTTTGTCAAGCTGATACCGCAGGGCGGTAATGAGGTTCAAACAGAGTCTCAGGGTGAGGGCAACCCTAATACACACTACGTCCAGCACGGATGAGAAACTCAGGCCAACAATCCTAATGATCTAGAAGGTTTTGCAGCTAGAGCTTCTACCATGCATTGAAAAATTCAGCAGAACAGACTGAACTAAATAAATACCGCTGAAGGCAAGTGTTTGTGGGTAGAGTAGTGAGATAATGAGAGTTACGGCTGCTGGCAACTGCTAACTGCCCCTTCTGGAGGCAAGCAAGGAAAAAAAAACACTCTAGAGCTGTGGCAAGCGAGAGGCAGCTGGAGTGGGCCACATGGAGTGGGAAACCTCCCATGATGAACGGCCAGTGTGCACGTTCGGTGTCTGCCTACCAGNCGTGGAGAGTTGCTGACCCCTCAGGCCGCAAGGGGTTCTCTTGGCTTGTAGAATGGAGAGGTACGGAGGCGAAATGAGCGTGTCAAGATGTATACGTGTTAAATTATTATTATTTTATTAGTGTAAAACATCTCATTTCCTTGCCGAAAATATAGACACTGGCACTATTGCAACTGTTACTAGGCATATGATCGTCATTGCTGTCTCCTTTTTCGTAAATTTTTAGCTTGCTCAGTAGTCTTTCCTGCATAACTGCAATACTGATTTGCTGAGAATACATCACTCTATTAAATTAATTTATATTTAAATAAATGAAAACCAATGCAAAATGTTTAATTTTCTTGCGGGAAATGAAAACACTGACTGTATCACCGCTGTTATATTAGGCATGAGTACAACACTACTGTACGCTTATCCCGTAATTTTTGCTTTGCATAAATGTGATACCATTTTGCTCAGGATACAACACCCCATTAAATTAATTTATATTTAATAAATTAAAATTATATAAAATTACTTATTTCCTTACAGGAAATATAAACATGGATAATATTGCAGCTGTTGTGTAAGGGCCATTTATGCAGTATTGCGCTATGAGCAAATTACAATTAACGAAAAAAGTATTTTCTGCATAACTAGAGTTATCATTTTGCTCAGAACACATTACCCCAATATGCTGTCTGGCTGCAATTTTCGCCTTTAGGGAGGCCGCATGGGTCTAAATTTGGCTGTTTAAGTTCATACAGAGGGCAAATTCATCATACAGATATATTTTGGGGAACTGTACGAATCTGTAAAATTGAGGTTTCATTACTTTAATTTCTAAATATAAAAGTTGAGGCTTTATTAATGTTTGTTATAAAATAATTTTATTGCACCTGACTTCCCCGCAAAATTGAGAATGTGACACGTGAACTTACTATTATCAAAAATAATACAAGGGCAACTGAATAAGTGTGCACAAATTAAAAAGAAAACAACTGCATATCTACTGCGTAGTGTAAACCAATATAGCAGAAACAGAAGCGTGTGAACAAGCAGAAGTATATTGCACTACTTTCAGAGCTACAACATTAGCTCATGTGTGTCCACTAGTGCCATCTTGTAACACAACTACCCTCTCGTCACACACACAGCAGTTGAACATATGGCCGAGTGCAATGATGGTACAAGTCACATGTTGCAAACAACACAACATCCATCTCAGAAGTTCTTGTTAGGATGAAGTTAATAAAAAAACCACAAAACACATAGATAAATATCTACTAAAGGTCCGTGAGCCTGAAATGTTCAGTTCGAGCCAAGCACAAGCGAGGCTACTGAATGTAAAGTTCTCGAACTTTAAGCTTGACCTCGAGCCCAAGCTCTGTTATTGGATACAAAAACTAAGTTTTATAATAATTTGTGTTCATATGTGTGGTTATAACGAATAATATAACATGTGTGCCTTTTAATATAGTGATTCGTTTTTTAATACATGCAGAGTTGTTTTCTGTGGAAATGTTTCCATAACAGGGCTGCTACATAATATCAATATTTAATTTTCTTGGCTTTTCCATGTTTTCCATCCAAAAATTGAAAAGGTTCTAACATTTTTATACATTTATTTTTAAAAAATAACAAAAAAGGCATTTGTTTACTATATGTTAATAAAATTGAACATCCAGAACTGTTCCTAAAAAACAGTCTACGGTATGAGGAGTAAAATTGCTTTACTGGCAATTCATTTCTCTCACAGCATAATTATTTTTTGGTACCCAATAGTTTTTCAACAAATTTATTGAGCTGCTTCTGTAAATGTTTTGGCTGTAAAGAAAATCTGTTATCTAAAGCACATTCCAAGTTTAAATTTCCAGGATCAGTCACCAGTTTCCCAAACTTTTATAGGTTTTTCCTGGCCATTTTTTCTTAAATTTCATCACAAAAGTTTTTTTTTTTTTATGAAACACACTACCACAAACAAAGTGTACAATAAATATTAAATTGAAGTGCATGTTTTTATGTAAATAGGTTATATTAATGGCTGAAATTTGCCAGTTCAATAAAAAATACTTACCAGTCCATGTTTACACTAAATATGTGTGCATATAAAAGAAACAGTTGACCTGAATGTATAAAATAAATGTAATGGCATGACTCACAAAGAATAGAAATCTAACATAAAAAAAAGCAACAATTAGCAGAACTATTCTGCAAATGACCGAAGTACAAAATGTTTGGAGTGAGCCACATTTTGCATCAGGCAAACAATTTGACAAAGTCGTAAAAGACCCTGTGATTAATAACTTGTGAAAACTGATTACATTTATTTATGCGGCTTCGTGTACATAATTATGTTATAAGATGTTATAAGAGCATTAAAAAAATTACTCTCTTATTTTTATTCACGTTTTCTGACTTAACAGCTAGCTAGTTATGTTGAAATAACTTATTCATGCTTGTAGATTTTTGTTTTCTCAGCCGATGTTATTGATATTACAAAATATATGCTCTTAATTTTTTTATTATAATAAATGCACACTACAACATTAACATTATAAAAATGTAAAACTCTGCTATTGTAACTTATAAAACCATATAATAAACTGAAACATCAAAATTAAAGCAACAAAATTTCTATAAACTAAACAAATAGCATTTTAAGTTTTAACATCACATTCAATACTATCGAATGACGTTCTAACAAACAATCAATTCAGAACCAACTATTGCAATTGATCACTGAACCCAACCAAGTTTTTGTTACTTCACCTGTGAATCATGTAATAATGCAGTTAATATTAATTTAATTGAGACGTTTAATTTTCTTTTATTTTGCAAGGACATGAAATTATTTTTCAGGATTTCATACATTTTGGCCATGTTAGTATGTTTATCTGTCATGAGCTTGCTTTTCCTAAAGTTGCAGTTGAGGTTGCATCAACGATAAGAGATATGGACTATTACGATGTTCTAGAAATTTGATTGCGTAACTTCTGCATTATGTGGATGGTGTGGGAAAGTGGGTTGCGACGGGTTTCGCACGGTATCCGAATGCATCCTGTACGACACCTTGCCCTTATTTGGTTAGGTTTTTGGCACTCTGATGGAGGCGCAGGGGAGAGCGGTGGCGACTTTAGCCATGAGCACTCGCTGCCCGTTAACAGATTACGACCAGCCCGCGAGAAAGCAACCTCGTGCGTGACAAATTTTGCCTACACCAGCAAGCACCAGTAACCTTCTTTCTTTGCAACTTATATTTTCGGCCAAACTTTCATCCACTAAAATATTTCAGCTAATGTGAGATCACTAACGTGCCAGAAAAAAATTTCATTCCCTCATGCCTTTCTAATTTTCTTGCAATGCAAGTTTTTATTGATGTGAATAATTAATGAATTCTGCAACGCTGTTCTAGTAATTTTCCTGGCTCGTATCGTTAACTGTTCGTAACTCTGGATTTTAAAGAATGTGAACTGCTTTAAATTTAAAAAAAAATCCAAAGAAAATAATTTAACACTTGAAATTTTTCTTTTCTATTACTATGATGCCTTTATTAAGTCTCATGTGTCTGCCGAGTGAGTAAATTGAGCTGTGATTTCCAGTCATCGAATTCTGATGCCTGTGACATTACAATTTTACAAAATTGTTTTGTTTTTTCACAAAGTGCCTGTTTATTTCTCGATTTCAAATAACCAAATCCCATTTTGTGAAAACTATGACTTTGTTCCCTGCAAAAAACAAGTGTCCTTATGAATAGAACCTTACTTTTACAACAGATTGTCTAGTAGAGCAATGTATCAGACAGATTCGTAGCACAGTTTTTATGCTAATTTTGATGTTAATGAGCGTTCATATTGCCATTTCTTAGGAATACTTTTACCACCACAACATGCCAATCTGTTAAATATTTATGTTTAATTAATAAATAATGCATTGCCTAATAAATAATGCATCATTTTCGTTAACAGTTAAAAACACAAGTCTCATTGGTTGTCGACTGAAAGACCTGATATTAATAAAGAAGCTCAAATTTTTTGAGCATGAAAAATATTACAAGCTGAGCTCCAGCCACAAGCAGGTATTGGGCTAGAGCTCGATTTCTGAGAACTTTCAGACCTCTAATAATCGACTGGTTTTTGGAATTGAATATAGAACTAAGAAACTGCAAACATAGATAATATTTTTCATGAAATTAATGAGATATTTATGTTTTAGTGTGGTGCAAGATATTGAGCTAACGGAAAGTATCATTCTGTCAAAATATTTGTTTTACAGAGTACGCAGAAGTTGTTGTTTAGGAATGCCCTTTCCCAATATTCCATGGCTTCCAGAAACCTGCAAAATTCAATGAACAGCTTCAGCATCAAATGATGTACTACAACCTTTTAAGCAGTAGGCAAAGTGGTGGGTACCTGAATGCCGCGGGGCTGGTAGCTGCACGTGCTGGGCACAGTGGTCAGTATCTGGGATGCCTCAAGGCTATGCCAGAGAGTGGCCGCAGTGCTGGGGGAGCGGGCCAGGGCTGCGAGTGTCAGCAGTAGCTCTGCCTTCAGGGGGATAGGCACAGAGCAGCTCATGAGCCCCAGCAGCACCGTCATTGCCATCCACTGCGGCCCGCTGCACAGCGCCACCCGCGCACTCTCGTTCAGTTCTAGGCACATTCCCAACCACGTTCAAATCACCTGCTCCATGGTAGCTCACAGCTACCACACACTACAGCTTCATTTAAAAATAAATCTCTAGTATTATGAAACCATGACCCATGGTTGGTTTGACGCTTTTTTTCCTAACCTACCCCAACTAAAAGTGTTAATTGCACATCGGAGGTAGGGATGGGAGCTAAGTGCATCTCAGAGTTCCCCATATGCCTACAGGGGAGGCAATCCATGCAAGGAGGCAATGCATCGCAACAGAGAGATTAGGCAGCCATGGCCGCCTTTGTGGCCATGACTGCCTCGCTGAATGTACCTACAGTTAACCTGTAACTAAGAAGAGAAGGGAAATAACTCAACCAGCACAGACACGGTAAAAACACTTTCAACAGAGAATAATTTAAAACTGTTGACTGCATTAATAGAAAATACTACAGGAGGCAGATAGGTAAGAACCATGCTCTTTATTAGTGGGCAGAGGAAGACTAGTACGGAGGGGGCAGGATGTTATTTTCCCATATGTTGTGTGGCGCTGATTTAGCCAGTGGTGGGGAAAACACCACTCTGGCGGGAGGGAATGGTAAAATTGGGCAAGTCCTCCCTCTTCCCCTCAAAAACCCAGAGGATTCCTTAAAAACAAAAGAAAAGTATTCATGGTTAGTCACTAGCTTCCTACCACAATAATTCAAAGTTCAATCTCACTGCCTGGCAGCCAAATAAATATTTTATTGGCTGAGGGTCGTCATGAGGGGCACATAGCAAATACAGCCATGATGAAAGTTCTCTCACACTCAGCACTCATTTTCAGAGAATACCCAGCGACAGAATGTACGTACATCTCTCAGGAAGACACACAGTTCCAATTACTGCCAGCTTCCTTGAGTTTCCACCCATAGTGACTGTTCAGTACTCAGCATTATGCATTTTAATTATCAGTTAGGTTAGGCCTAACTTTCACATGTGTTTTGCTATGAATCACGTCACTACACACTATGGGAATGTAAACATTGGAAAGAGTGTAAGGCAAGATGGCGGACGTTTTTTATGCACGAGCGTGTGTCGCTAAAATGTGTTGTCCCGATCGGGCAAATAAAACGTGAATCCAAGTTGTAATCGTTGAACAGTGACTATCAGTCACATATCAACATGTAAAATATTATTTTATGAAAAAAATTTTAAAACAAAATGAATTCATTAGATCTCATAACTAGGGACTGGAAGTCTTAAAACAACTCTATCGTTATGCTATGTTAACAATTGAATCATAATTTATCAGACACGCCCAGGGTGATCTCAGAACACAATAAAAAACCTGCAAGGAAACACACACTGAATCCCGTGCCATACCTGCCCGACGTAAAACTGGCCACACAGTGAGGTAGTATCCGAAGAACAAATGGCAGAGACTCGCACACAAATAGCATACGTCGAGTCCATCCGACAGGTTGTTGAAATCGTGAAATTTTCCTGCCACTACTCCTAACTTTAATGGATTAAAACCCTAAAAATACATTAAAAAAAACTTTATAAAATATGGCTGAAATGGGCTGCTAGGGTACTAATTACAGTCGAACCTCGAGGTAACGAACATGTAGGTAACTAAAACAGCGATCTGAAGTAAGGGTTTACAGGAACCATCAAAAAATTATGAAAATAATAAAATACCCTTGCTAAAATGGAATAAATTGCAATGAAAGCTAATAAAAATACATTCACTGGCCCATGGGAATAATATGTACGTATTTCTCAGTTGGTACCCTTAAACCATAGACAGAAATACAAAAAAAAAAAAAAATTGGTTAAAATACGTTTAAGACCACAACAGCAGTGATCTGAGTTGGTGCGTGCGTACCTGGCAAGTTAGACTTTGCGCGACACATGACAGGAAGGGCAGCTTTGTTCCTCACCCCACCCCCCCAAGGACCTAGCTACCTACCAACCATGCAGCATAGAAACAGCGGTAGCCAATAACAGTGTGGGTTGCAGATCTTTCCTTTCCTTCCCATGAGAACCTTTTTATCTGAAGACCACGCCATGTTTGGTAGGATTTCTAAGCGGTGTTTTAGATTCCAGATATGTTTTTCAATAGTGCTGTTAATACCTTTGATTTTTGGCTTTCCTTCTTGGATTTTGGTTACAAATTGCGATTGTAATTGACCGCATTGCCTGTTGATGAACTCCTAATGCTATTTTTTATTGGAATATGATTTTATTTTCGGTTTTGGATTTCAGGTTTGTGCTTTTTATTGATGACAAGTTTATGTTTTTTGGCTTTGACTTTGGATAAAACACATTAGTCAATAATAATAGCGTGCCGGCACTGCCCATTTCTGCTGCAACCTGCCTCACTTCTCTGTTGCACATGTCGCAGTTTCCCTTGAAGAGATGGTCACGTCTTTCGCACCAACTGTGTACATGAATGTCAGCCGACTTTACATGCGCTACTACAAGCCATCAGTGGGTTAGATAAATGAAGGCATGATTGTGGTGCAGCATAAAAACAATTGTTGGTTTATGTATTTCTTTCTTTTTAATGAGAAAGTTGAACTTCACACTGGCTAAAAATGCAAGCCGCAAAAAATATATCCATAGTAGCAAGTGCCACAATGTTTATGATTTTGTGGCGGTAAGAAGAGATCCATGGCCATGTGGGATGCATATTTTTATCACCAAGACTTCCGCTTATTGAAATAAATTTGTGTTTCGTTAATAAATCATCCAATTTTTGAACAAAAAGGCTTTCGGCAATGAATTTCGCACTTGTTATAAGGTAAGCAGCACACAATGTTTGAACATCTTTGTCCTTAATGTGATGTTGTTTATGGTCATTATAAAATAATTTTATTCAGAAGACTTCTAGAATTTTATTTGCAGAACATCTACCTAATGAATTACTATAAAATATAATTTAAATAAAATTGTTATTTTGCACCACTGACAACAACATAGCCTTAACGTGAAAAAACACGTTTTTATAACAACTTCTTGGTGACGGGGTGTTCTAATAGGTACATTTGAATTTAACAAAACAGCAAAATAGAAAAAATTATTTTCAGGAACAGTGACATTTTGTTAAATTGGGGTTATACTGTACATTATAAAGACTAGACAAGTACTTACAGGGAGGTAATCGTATTTCTATCTATCTATTTATATATATCTATATCTATCCATCTATCAATCTCTCTCTCTCTATCTATCTCTCAATTTACTTATCTCTATTAATCTCTCTCTCCCATCTATATATATCTATCACTCTCTACCTTTATCTATCTCTCTATCTTTATCTACCTATCTCTCTAGCTTTATCTACCTATCCCTCAAATATTTATACACACATCTCTATCTATATTTCTCTCTCTCTCTCTATCACACTATCTCTCTATCTCCCTGTCTCCCTGTCTCTACTCTCTGTGTATGTGTATACACTAGATGATTCACCTAAGCCTGTGGATTGAGAATTTATGCAATCCCGCCATGCTACAGCCCATGCATGGCCCATACAATGGACCCTGACAGCATAGCTAGGTCTGGGTTTGATTCCCAGCGACAACAGCAGAATTGTTTACAATCGTTACTGGTGCCTAAACATGTATATAAATGGCAATGGTAAGCAATAGCGATTTTTCGTTTTCGTGAAATAGACGCGAAAAATTGCAAAATCCTATAANATATAAATGGCAATGGTAAGCAATAGCGATTTTTCGTTTTCGTGAAATAGACGCGAAAAATTGCAAAATCCTATAATTTTGCAATTAAAAGTGAAATCTGCATTTTAAATGCAAAATAGTAGTATAAATTAATTTTACTGTGATTATTCCTTATCCTTCGNTAGTATAAATTAATTTTACTGTGATTATTCCTTATCCTTCGGTGTGGTTTCACCAAATGGGGTATTTTATGTTAATTGTTTCAGTTCAGTTTTAGAAAATGTATTTTTTATATCACGTCATGCATACAGCTCAATTATTACTGTTTAAATACACGTATCCACTAACGGCTGCCATCTTAACAACAGTTTGTGCCAAACTAAAGATGAGGTAGATCGCTTATTCGTCTTCTCCAAATGTACCCAACATTGACCTACCCCAAAGGAACACAACTATGAGTCACAAGGTCAAAACTGATGAGCCTGTTCATTTACATCTTAATTTTCAAAAGACAAGCACTTTTATACAAATAAAATAATTTTACCTATTTGAATTTAATCTTACTACATTACAAATTGGTTAGAGGAAGTATACAAACATCTCAAAGGACTTGTTTGTTAAACAGCGCTCTAACCTCAAATCCAATCCAGGCTGTTTTTTATAGTCGTATTGGCAGAAAAGCAGTTAAATGTTGGGACACTGAAATTGGTTGTGCGCAGCCAGCGAGATCAGTCAACCTTATCTTTGTGTACTGTGTGTAAACAGAGCACAGAAAGTCAGTCTTCTCTCCATATATTGCTGGGTGTATTCCAATAAGACGAAAGATAGAAAGCCTCTAGGCCACCATATTGTGAAAACAGCGCTGCTACACTCTGTGCCTACATGCTCCATATTTTTTATGCAAGTGGACGCAGTCTTATTTTATTTTCTGTGGAAGCGGTTCAGAAATACGTGCGTGGAAGCCGTGGATGTATTTAGAACGGTAAAAATGGGAAAAAGTACTATTTCAATTCAGTATTACATAAATAAACATGTAAATTAAAAGTTATTTAAAATTGACAGTAATATTTTAATGTGCTAATTATATAACCACCGGCTAGAATGGAAGAAAACGGATGTTCAAATCTAAGAGATATCAGACCGCGAAAATAAATTTTCAGATGCTGCCCTCAAATGTGTGAGCATTCCTTCAGTGTTGATGCAGAACAGTTCTTCAGTAAATACAACACGATTGTGACTGACCACCGCAATAGGATAAAAGAAGGAATTTTGGAAATTTGTTCTATTCCGAGTTTTAATGCTGCTATTTCAGTAGAATAACATTATTTGTAGAGTGGAAATTCAAAGTGAGCTAAGGGCCAAATTATGGAAACATTTTTTTTT
>NQII01012437.1:0-10507 GCA_002778355.1 Clitarchus hookeri
TCAACACGGCCCCGTCGTGCGTTCTCGATCGTAGAGTGCTTGACAATACGAAGGTGAAATAGTGGTGTTTATAGTACATTCACGGTCATTTCCAACTTTTCTTAAGTGAGTGAGTGAGTGAATAAGTATGGGTGGCTCTAAACAGCTGGGTCTTGAGACCCGATGAGGTTGAAGCGTCGTGAGTATAGAGCAGCGCCGGAATGAAAGGGTGGAGGGAAACGGGAGGTGCCGAGAAAACCCGCCAACCCGTGGCATCGTCCAGCACGATTCCCACATTGCGAAAATCCGGGAGTGACCTGCCGGGAAACGATCCCCATTCGCCTAGGTGGGAGGCGAGTTGTCTAACAACTACGTCACCGCGGCCCCGATCATACCTTGAGCCGTTCCGAAACCTTCAGGCAAGCTCATTATTATTGCTATTATTATTTTTTCTCTCTGGTAAGATTATACAGAGCAACGTCACACATGATAAGTGTATTTATATAATAAAGAGAAATGATAAAAACCTTTACTCAGACAATTGTTCTAAACAGGCTTCTTGTAAATTCTCTCGGTAACCATGTTTTATCACGTATATGAACGGAGTTAGTTTCTATAATTGCCATAATTTAAAGCCAACAAAAGGAAATCCTAAACTAAAAAACACACTCCCGTAATTATTTTTTACCGTTTCCAACACTCATTTAGGTAAAGTATTAATTTTTTCTTCAATACGACTTACCGTAAATTTATTGTAAAAATATTATGAGTATTGTTTTTGAACAAGTATTTTATTTATTTTACCGAATGCAGAAATTCCTGAAAATTTTAGTCATTTCAATGGCACTGCCTGTTTATTTCATAGCAGCCAATGAGAGAGCAATGCTGAAGAAAAGTCGTTCTGGTGTACTTCCGCTACTAGTTTACTTTGAACAAGAAGTGACTACGATTTGGAGCAAATTAGGAGCTAAGGTAACCGTGTACAGAAATGAACAAGTCTTAAGCGAAGTGCTTTTGTGCCCTGTGTGTCAGCGGCTTAAGTTTTATATATCTTAATTTAATAAACCTTTCCTAACTCAGCGTTATTCTTAATTTACAGTGTCTGGACGAATTGTATTTATGCTACGCAGTTCGTCGTTTAACACAATAAATTCAGTTCAGTAACTTGCATAATGTATTACTAAATCGAATAATCATTAGTAGCATATATTTGTAGTGCATTGTGTAAGTCTGTACAACTGTGATAAATATATATCGGGAAACATGCAGCTACAATGAAACATAGGTCCCTTACATCAAGTTTATAAATCTTCTGTGACATTTCTCATTCCATTTCATGCGCCAGCAAATCGTCCCTACCAAAATTTTCTTAAAATCCTGGAATAAATATATCACTATTTATTTTAATATATATATCTTATGTATTAAGACATTTTAAAGTGACTGTTTTTTTCTCTTGAGACTCAATCTCAAACGGCATGTAAAACGTCCCGTTTCTAGCATACTTCATGCGTTTAAACACACCTACTTTCAATCTACAGCTATACATCTCCGGAAATATACATTGCACTGTAAAAAATCAATTTCCAACCACTAGGGGAATGCCCAAAAAACTATATTGAACTTCTCAAGGTCACATCCGGCCACAACGCTTGGTATATGTTTAGTTTTCGCATAATTTTAAGCGGCGACTATAGATTTTTAATAGATCGGTGTGTTTGTTATTGGACTAATGTTTAAGATAAATTTACTTGGACGCAGAGTAAAGTTAAAGTTGTAGAAATGGGTGTAATAAAACAGTGACTTTGGTGGAGACAGCTGCCACATACATTTGAGTACAACTACACGTTATTTTACAGTGATATAAGGCGGATGGCTTAAACACTCCACTTATCTGAGCCTACATGCGTATAAGATGCGGCAACCACATGCACGACCTGCAAATAACTCGCATATGGAGCAATATGATACGAAGGTAACGACTTCGCGAATACAGGAATCTAGGTCCTTGGACAGACATGCGCAGATGATCTAAGAATGGTAAAAAGTAAAGAAATATTCCGATCATGATCAACTTCAAATTTAAATTGCCATGTCTGTCACGTCTCTGATAAGTCGAACTTACTGTTTCCCCCTCTTGATATTTTTCCATCGACATGGTTTTAGAGATAAATACTAGAAATTACCGTAGTTTCTCACAATGCACAACTTGACATTAGAACAACGAAACGATTGTCAACTGCACTCTAAATCTGAGTCAGTTTTATACATCAGTATAATTATTTTACTCAATCTTCAGTAAATTAGCTGTTATCTACAGGAGTATCAATGGAATGCAATGATGTTTTACTGTCAGGCCAGGACAATTTACTAGGATCAGTAGAAATCGCTATTTAACCACTGAATAGAAGCAACTAAAATTATAAGTAAAATTTGGCTTATTCAATAGGAGCAGTTTCAACGTACTTGCAGTCAAATTCGCCGAATGAAACAGTAAAGTTTATATTTTAGAGTGTGTAGGTGCCGAATCCTGTTATCACACATGGTTAATGTTGAAGAACGAAGGTAAAGAGTGCATGAGTTTATCCCGTATTCTTCCTATAATTCTAGAGATAAATTTTCTTCACTTGCACAGCTCAGAGTTTCGGAGCACAGATGTGCACACAATATTTTCACATTAGGAAGCTCTGCATAACAAAGCCCCTCATAAGATACTGAAGTGAGTGAATAAAGGGCTAATTTCAGCCTAGTTAGTGTATAAAGCTTCTTCGTAATTGCTTCCCGGAAGGTTGCAGAGGGTGTGGATGATAGGGGCGATTTTATCGCGGCTCCCGAAGGAAACGACATGTCATTTTAGGTTTCGTTAGGTGATTGTTGATGTGTGCACGCGAGGTTAATACTACGTCATCAGATTATGTTATGGGTGGAACGCTTCTTTCAACAAATCGTGAACACAGTCTGTTTCAAAGGAGAATTAGAGGCACGAGCACATTACAGGGGTTCAGGAGTTAAAAATTATTTTATATATTTTGAACATGTCTTCTTTCGTTGTAATATGAAATGAGAGTCCAAAAAATTATGACAGTGGAGGAAAACGACATTTCACAAATTAATGAAACGAAATATGAGAATTTTTAATCTGCAAATCTCAAAATAGAATGAAATTAACAAGTTACCGTACGGCTCAAGTTGCTAATTTCATACCGTAGAATGGAATGAGCAATATTTTTACGAAATTTATTTTGTAGCTCGTACGCATTTAAAATTTTAATTTTCTAAATAAAATTAAAATTTAAAATAGCCTAGCCACTACTGGACCACGCGTTCGAATTTAAAGTAATTGAGTAAAGAGATTTGGGAGGTTCTTAACATTGCTGTCTTCAGAGAATATAATGAAGTAAAGTGAGTACGGAGCAGCACCGGAATGAAAGGGTGGGGGAAACGGGACATCCCGAGAAAACTCGCCGAACAGCGGCATCGTTCGGCACGATTCCTACATCCGGGAGATACCCCGAGGAGAATCGAATCCGGTTCCTCTAGTTCGGAGGCGAGCAGTCTAACCACAACAATACCGCGGTCCCGGAATTCAGAGAAATTGAAACGTGTCGATCCTATGTCATCAAAGAACAGTTTCACTGAAACCAAAATTCGTGTTGAAATAACGTTTGGAAATTTGTAAAATATTTCAATTTTAAGTTTACATTTACAACTTTACATTTACGCTTTAAAAAAGTACGATGAAATTTATTTTACAAAAGATTCTGTATTTAAATTAAGCTATAATANCTTTACATTTACGCTTTAAAAAAGTACGATGAAATTTATTTTACAAAAGATTCTGTATTTAAATTAAGCTATAATAGATATCGTGTCAGAACTCATGGAATATCCACAGAATCTATAAAGTTAATTTGGGAATTTGTACTTCGTGCGAGCGTACGCCGAAACATTGTTGTACTTGTTGCAAAATAGGGGCTGCGGTGGCTGAGGAGTTAGAATGCTCGCCTCCCACCAGGGCGAACCTGGTTCAATCCCAGGCTGGGTCACTACCGCATTTTCCGCAATTGGTAATCGTGCCCGACGATGCCCGCTGGTCAGAGGGTTTTCTCGGGGAACTCCCGTTTCCCTCACCCTTGCATCCCCCTGCGCTACTCCATTCCCACCTCAGTTCACCCTCACCGGCTCTCTAGACCTCGTTGTCAAGAGCCGCACAAATCTCTCATTTCAACTTGGTGCAGAAGTTTGAGTAACGTCACGCAAAAGAGGGGGCGGTGTGACAAGCAAGAAGGGATGGAAGATAGAGGTGGGGAGAGACCGGAGTAAAACCGACAATGTACACAAAAGTAGAAAACACTGACTACGTAACATTTTCATGCGCCGTACTACATCAATGTTGAAATGCCGTTCACTGTTTCTGCCTACGAGTCTGTTGTGATATCGTCACTGCTGTTACTGTTAGAACCACCTAATTGTGATGTCAATTTAATGTAAAACNCTACGAGTCTGTTGTGATATCGTCACTGCTGTTACTGTTAGAACCACCTAATTGTGATGTCAATTTAATGTAAAACCGTATATCTTTGACGTAGTAACCGTTCTTCAGCTCCTTCACGCGATTGCAAAGAGATATCCAAACATTTGACCTCATGCTGTTAAATATGTTTTCGCACAGTTGTTTAACACGTGTCAAATTAGAAGTGACGTGTCAAGCCTCTTATTTACGTAAAATTGACACAACACAATTATAAATTATATCAATAACGAATTAGTATTCTTTACGAAGCAGAATTTACTGAATCGTTTTACATTCCAGGGACTAATTTATCTTGCGCTTTAATAGTATGTACTGTAAAATTGCAGTATTTTATAGTTTTAAATCTGTCCTGAAAAAATGTTTTATTGTTCTTTTACCTCCCAGTTTAAAAGAGCTTGTACTGGAAGCGTTAAAATATACTAATTATGTGGAAATTAAGTCAATTATAGTTCTCATTTGCGCTTTCTCGAGTGGAATAGTGGAATAGATGGTTCTGTCATTCAAGCGTAAGTTACCATAAATTGTAAAACCTAGTAAACTATTTCTTGTGTTTGAGAATACAATTTCTTGCCCTTCACTTTCAACAAAATTGGAAGCATGTTTAAAAATAATCTTATATAATGTCAAAAATTGGCAGGAACATTTTAAAAAAATTATGTGGACTTGAGCAATCTGCTTCTTTCTCAAGACCATTGAAAAGACTAAATTACTACGCAGGATAATAGCATGCCCCCCACCTTTCTCCACTGTAACTCAAAACTCTTACCTTCAATCTTAACGACCATCCAGGCTCCCTTTTCACCATTTACTCAAAATAGCTTTACTCCATCCCCATCCATCTTCGCCAATGACCATCTGATTATCTATTCCGTCACTACCTCACTAGGACTCGTGATCGACTGTTGGTCACATTATATAGTGATCTCTGCCGATAACTAATGTGTCCAAAGCCGCAGTGCGTCGTATGATGTGATAGGCGACTCATAGCTCTCGCTTCCCTGATCTTTGCAGCTATCATTCTGGTAATGTGGAATGTGTTCGACTCTTCCATTACGGTATGCATGTTATTATCGGTCTAGATCGTAATTACACATACATATGTTTGCACCAAACTAAAAATCAGCTGAAACCTGAAATGCCTGCTCCAACCAGCGAGATTTTGGAGTTAAGATATAAAGTCAAACAATCTGTTTAATGATGTGCCTGAGAAAGGAGTATGTCGCGACTTCGTTTATGATTAAACCATCACTGGCTCCAGCTGGACCACTTACGTTGCCATTGATGCCATTCGGAAACCATTAGGTCAAGGCCCTTGGAACTTGGAATGCACAAGGCTGAATCAGATCGATCTATCTCGCTATAGCCTAGGTCCTTTATAAACATATTTTATAACTATTTAAGAGTCACTGCCGATAGACATCTTATCAAACAATCATATGCCCTACCAACACCAACGAACCATCCATCAATAGCAGTCGTCCACACATGCCGTCCTTATCAGCTGAATGAACCAATGGCTAGGACCATACATACACGCCATTCATACAGGTCAAAAATGTGGGCCATCAATATACCAACCATACATATCAGACATCTACAACAGACGTCAACCGGAACTTAACATACCATCTGACCATCCGAACAATCCATAAAAACTAGCCATATGCACAAAAAATATAAAATTTCAAGCAACCATACGATTTGTGTACACCAATCATCCATACAATCCTCCCCTTACAACCCAGCCATTCGATCCGACCATATCAAACGACCATTCCAAGCAACCAAGCCAACTAACACCCAACCTGCCAGTATAACTAACCATCCATACCAACCAATTACACAAGCTACCCATTCTATACATCCAAACCAGCCTACCAAATGATCTGTCTATTCTAAACGATCATTCCGAATGGCCAGACCAACCAACATCAACGAAACATCCCCCATACCACACATCCATATGGCCCATCCATACCAGCCAATCATACAAGCCATCATTAGCAGCCAACATTACGAAACCACCATATACCCAAACGATACGAACCAACCATACCAGTTATCCATACGAACCTTATATATCAGGCAACCGTAGGAACCAACCATACGAACAGCTCACACCAGCCGACCATACGAAACTATCATACCACCCATACGAACAAAGAATATGAGCCAACCATTCCAGCGTACCATACGAGCTGACAAGACGAAATGGCCATTCCAACCATCCATACGAGCAAACAATACGATTTAACCATACCAGCCATCCATGCGAACCTCTGAAAGCAGCCAACCTACTATCCGACCATACAAAACGACCATTCCGAGCGAGCAGGCCAAACAACACCAATGACTCATCCATCCATATCAGACAGTCATACCAACCAAACACACCAACGAACTACACAAGCAACCTATACCAGTCAGCCGCACGATCCAAACATACAAAAATGACATTCTGAGCGACCAAACTAATCATGACTAAAGGACCATGCTCCATACCAGATAGCCATATGATTCCTCCATACTAGCCAGTCAACCATGCCAGCTTCAGCTGAAAATAATCCTGAAGAGGACAGCTTTGATTCCCTTTCAAATTCCGTTTGTTGACATATTATTATGTTTGTGTGAAACCTATATTTGTGTTTGTGATGTGAAATTTGATGACCCTGAACCGAGCACTAAGAACATCTTTACAGGAACTGAAGTATAGGGTGGCAGATACTCGTAATTACTAAGGCCCTGCTCAGCAATGTATAAGTTAACAGACTGAAAACAAAACAAAATAACTAGCTACTGATAGACTAATAGAAATGAAAACAGTGGCCGCTCAGAGTCCCTCAAATATTTAATAAACCGGATGGAAAAAAGTTTAGGAATAATAGAGTGAACACACAAATTTGTAGGGGTTAATAGGGTTTTCTTTTGCAATTCAATACATTATACAGGACATTGGTGCCAACACTAGCTAGCAAATATTGCGCCAGAGCCAAGCCAATTAAGTTTTCTTGTTAAAATAATTGGATTACAAATAAATTTTCTAAATAAAATTTTACAAATTTCACTAAGTCTCAAGCATTAAGATCTTAATATAATTCAAAAAGAGTTCATGTTACCTTTGTGCAACTGGTATAAAAATTTGATTATGAAGTTGTGCAGAATAAAAGAACTTATAAATTTAAATTAGCTGCACGCTGTAGAAATTGATCAAACTTAGCTGCAACTATCATATCCGCTGCTGTAGTGGGCTTTCTTCTGTTCTTTATATGTACAACAATTTTTTCATGCCCGAGACGTTCACGGGCTTATATTTGCATACCACAGCCCTTGCGATAAACCAACATGGCTAGCTCTTCTATTAACAGTTTAAAAATATTCGCCTAGAAAATACAAAATTTTCAACAATCTCGTTCTAAGTCTGGTTNAGCTCTTCTATTAACAGTTTAAAAATATTCGCCTAGAAAATACAAAATTTTCAACAATCTCGTTCTAAGTCTGGTTTCCTTATATGCCATTATGAAATGTATTTTACGGTCAGTTTGTCATCCCTAGTTTTTTTTCTGTACATCTTATCTATGAATTGTATTCCTTACTATCACAGGTGATCTCGATTTATCTTTTTTCAGATGATAATAAATGAGTGGAAAACATGTGGTGATAAAGCAGAGGAACAAAATCCTAAATTAATATGGTTTAAAAATCCTTCATTCATATGCGTATGACGCTTACACGTGGTTAGCAGTTAAGCTTTCTACTACGTTTGATATCCTGTTTTCTGTTTACTACAATACAGATTGTTGTGGGAGAAATCCAAATATTGTTGAAGTTGTTCTGTTAGAGGAGCTATGTATATGTTTTGTAGTAGGAGAGCAGTACTCTGCTGTGGCAACCATGTGTACATTAGCTACAACAATCACAGACAGGAATATGACAAACCGTTCTGTTGGCTTTACTATACCTGTTAACAATATTAGATGGTAACCTTCAGCCCAACAGTTTGACTGTCAATATTATAACAGTCTAGATGTTTCCTATGACTCATTTTCTTTCACAGTGACTTTAGGCGGTGACACTTTTAATTTATTTCATAGGCGGAATGTTTGAAACCAGGTCCAGTGCGAGCTCTAGAAAAGTTTAACAGATATTTACTTATAAAGCATTTTAAGACTCAAGAAAAATAAAATTATATTATTAATCATGTTAAATGTAAGTTACGAAATAACGCATTTAGTAAACATAATGTATTAAGTTTTATTCTGGACTAGTCTGGAGTGATATTTCTTTCACCTTGAAACTAAATTGTAATAGGCATGCAGCACACTCTAAGAAATCATTCGTAAATTTANGAGTGATATTTCTTTCACCTTGAAACTAAATTGTAATAGGCATGCAGCACACTCTAAGAAATCATTCGTAAATTTACCATACCAGCGTATGCGGTTAGTGCGAAAGCGGTAATGGTCATTTTTCCTCCTTTACATTCGTTGCAGCGTTCCTACATTTGCTCAGGAAACAGTCAAATGCGTAAGGAAGTTCCCAACTTTGTATAGTAGCGATGCTGAACATTTCTTTATCTGCATCTTGATGTCTGGTATTATTACCATAGAGTGTATAAGTTAAAATCTTCCATTACAGTTTAGGAAGTTTTGCAGATAATTTATTTACAGTTGGTAGTGTCCGAGAGGCCGTCAAATGCGGCTAGGGTGGTGGTGGCAGTAGCCTGCAAGGTCGCCACCCTCGCTTCTACCTCGTACTACCAGTACTGATACTATTTTTGTTATTTTGTTTAGTTGTAAATAACATCCTTTAAATATAAGACTAATAGGAAGTTAGGTTTCAATTCTTATAAGTAAGTTATGTGCCACGGTCGTGTTCTGAGTATGTCGTCAAGTACTTTGTGACGATTATTTAATTAAAAGACGTGTTTTATTACAGCAGTTAATTCAGTACATTTTGCATTCCTTTGTATAGTTATTTTAAACAGTACGAAAATGTATACCAATTAAAAGTATAACATCGAGATATAAAAAATATGTATTTAACAGTGACATGTAATTGAAAGGAAATGAAATTTAAAGTGTGGCGAGGTATGTCCTAATTTCGATGATAAAGGATAATAAAACAATTACAATAATAATAATAAGTAAATTTCTGAATACCTCGAATCATACTGGGTATTAGCCAACATTGTAGCCTAACTCCGTTAGAAGTTCGTTCACCTACGATTTCATCAGCCGTACACGAACGTTAAAGATATAATTTTCCTTGGACAACTTAAGTAGAGTACAATGACGTCTCCAACTTAGCTTATCACAACGAAAATATATTTATGCTTACATTGGCGAGAGCATGACTTGTGACATTACGTGCACCACAACATTACCTCTTATGCCTACGTATTGTCGCTTATTTGACAAACATAATACAAAAGCATGGCCGTATCAGTGGAACGTCTACGGACACACACCTGCACGTGAATTGTGCTGCAGATGGTTTCGAAGTACACGTTTGAAAGTGAGTTTATTGAACTCGTCGGCAATCTTGTTCCTATGAGAAAAGAATACACTTTCTAAACTTGCCCCAATAACCTCACTGTTGTAAAGACATCTTACGTTTTACGTTGCGAATAGGGAATTAGCTCGTTAACATAGTCAAACTGACTTACTAAAACCGCTATAATGCGACAAACACCAACTCAAAATTAGCTGACTTTAAATTTTTATATTGCCTATCGACAAATAGAATTTATGGGACGGCTTTTCACTGTGATGATTTCCTGAAACATACCAGTTGTATGTCTTGCACATAAAGACGATGCACGTGATGCGTGTGTTAGTGTCATACTTATTTCTCCATTGTGTGCGTCAATTGTTCGAAATAACTGAAGATGGGCGTCCTGCCCGAAGCTGTTTAACGCGTTTGAGTCACAGAAACTAAGGAGCGATAACGGCGACGCTGCCAAGCACACGAGCGTCCCGCCGCCGCCACGCGTGA
>NQII01012438.1:1985-23273 GCA_002778355.1 Clitarchus hookeri
AATTAAAAACCGAGGTAAAAATTACATTTACATATCTCAACTGACACCTTGGATACAGGCGACCTTCACCCAAGACCTTAACCTTGGATAACGTTGAAGACAAAAAATTCGCAAATTTGTTTTAAAAATTTCCAAAAATAATTATAAAAATGAAAAAAAATAATTCAAGCAAAAAAAAATTTTAATTTCCAATTTTTTGGTTTAGAGGAGACGGGGAACTGGAACCGACCAGCCACCATTATATGAAGTCACCCAACAGCCATATTGAATCCAAGTGACCTTGAACTTGACCCCATGACTTCCTAAAAATTTGAACCCAAAAAGTTACAAAATTATCTAAAAAAAATTGTACTTAACCTTTGAACTTGACCTCATGACTTTCTATAAATTAAAACCCAAAAAGTTAAAAATTATTTTTAAAAAATTAAAAAACGTCTACAAATTTACAAAAAAATTATATTAAAATTATTATTAAAAAATTAATTTTAAAAATTTACATTTCTGAAGGTTCCCTCAGCACTACGTACAGCAGACTGACCCTCGTCAATGTTTCTCATTGGATGATTACTTGTGGTCGCTTCACCTCCCAAAATGTTTTTATTGGTTGATTACCCATACTCGTTCGACCCACCACAAATGTTTCTCATTGGTTAATTAGTCGACAGGCCTCCACCCTCCCCACCTTTGCTCATTCTGTCGAATAAAAACAAGCCATCTTGTTTGTTTTTCGTTTGTCATTTGTTTACGTTTTCATCACCCATGTGACACTAGTGTATTAATTATCGATTTCACCGCCAGAGGGGCTATCGATTCAGCCACCATGTTGGTTGTTGTCGACATTGACCTTGACCCCAATGACACTGAACTCGAAACATCGAAAAAAATCACAGTCCATACAATTGTCAATTACTAGCTGGTCACAAGGTACCATACCGACTAACAATACTAGACAACGATTGAGAGTACACAAGACCGAATCCACACAAGACATACTCCACCCAAGATCAGTTAAACCCAAGACCGGCTAAACCCAAGACCAACTCCACCCAACATCAACTCCACCCAAAACCAACTCCACCCAAGACTGGTTCCTAGCGAGACTGACTTAACCCAAGACTAGCACTTGATGTGACCAGTTCATGCAAAACAGGCTAGACCAACCGACAAGACCAACCTGCCATGCCACCCACCTATACAAACAAACGACGATGGGCAATCTATAAAAAAGTCTCTTAAAGAAGTCAGTCGATTTTAAACGGCCCGAGTAAGGCATAACACAAGTCTAACTGTAACCCTCCTCCTGCATGCACTCACATAAATTTCATCTAAAACAGTTTCTCAATTGATTGTTTACACCAGTGAATTAATAAGTCCTTCAGAGAATCAGAAGGGACTGTATAAGAAATTAAATACGCATTATTATGAATACATACATTTCATTTATTTACTTATTAAATACCTTCTATCTTTCTAATTATGTTGTACATTCGATCTTTACATTTCTTAGAGGTTTGCAGCTCATGGATAGTAATCAACTGATATAACCCCGATCCTTCAGTTCATCGATGGTTGAAGATATCTCAACAATGCATGAGAGATCCCCACGCTTTTGCAGGTCAATAAAATATCTGAGTCTATCAACAATATAATTCGGGTCTTCGGTAAACATGTAGTCAGTATTCTCAGAGTCTTCTGCCTTCTCCATTTCGCTCGTTGCAGTAAATGAACGAGCGTTCTTGACGTCTTCTGCCTTCTTCAAACCACTTGTCGAAGGAAACTTGTTGGTGAAATGTGTGCGAANGAACGAGCGTTCTTGACGTCTTCTGCCTTCTTCAAACCACTTGTCGAAGGAAACTTGTTGGTGAAATGTGTGCGAGCATCGAGAGAATCATCGTCTTTCTCATCAGATACTTAATCAAAACTGTCTTTACAGTCATTTTCATCAGTGCTGTCTTCATGATCGTCTTCACCTCCTGTTTCGTCCTCAATATCAAGTTTACTTTTCTTTGTAGGAGTCACATGGTCATCATCAGTATTTAGAGCCTACAACTGTTTATTTCGAAGTTCGTCGACTTCATGCGANTTGTAGGAGTCACATGGTCATCATCAGTATTTAGAGCCTACAACTGTTTATTTCGAAGTTCGTCGACTTCATGCGAATGTCTTGTAAGTGTACATTCCACACATACCGACTCTATCATGCCTTATTGGTCTCTCATTCCGTCGTTAGCATTAACCGTCTTGTTATAATAGTCTGTTGAAATAGTAGCAATCGATGCAGCAGGGGGTATTGACAACATCACTAGCTGGCTCTCAAAAGACGAATCCTTGCAGCTCTTGATGCGGTTCTTGAATATATCATCTTGCATAAACTGCATGTGCCCATTGTCGTAATGCTTCATCACGCGAAGACTCTACGTGCAGATGGTTCTTTCATGTCGCCGTGCATGTCACCTTTTGCTGAAGATCTTTCCACACTAGCAACATTGTTTTACATGTAATTTTCTAGCAGTAGGAGAACGTACATGCACAGAGGTAAGCTCTGCATTAGACTTCGTACAGTCATTGGCTTGCATCATCTTCATGAAAAAAACCGAACTCCTTTCCACTGTGCCAACATGTGTATCTACTTGGCTTAGCTATTGCTTTATGCATATACTTACTAACACATTTAATCAGTGAGATTTGAGCATATGTAGAGCCTCGTTTTAGAGTAGTGACTCGGGAAAATGAGTTTTTAAGAGAGCTTTTTTTTATTCAAATGTAGCACAAGTTACATTTGCTGTTTCTCTCTTTGTTTTATAACGTCTAGCACAACACAAAACAAATTTTGGCAAGATTTTTATTAATAATTTTAACAATAAGTACTACGACATAAGTTTATTTGTTGGTATACGGCCGTAGTTCTGCACCCACTATTTGGGCCAAGTGTCATACAACTTCAGTGAGGGACCTACGGTGGTCTAGTGACAGCAGAACGTCGCTACCCCTTGAAAAGGCACGTATCGCGACTACGTGCGGTAAAGTTTGTCTTGCTGAAATACTTTCCGAGGGCGCTCTGCAGTCACCAAAGCCATACCGTCCTTAGAGTGCCGTTGGTATGAAAGTGATACGGATACGCACTAGAAACTGCCATAATCGTCTTCTGCACCAGTATATGCCTCATGTACCCACACTTGCACTACACATACACTGGAGATCCAAAAAAACTGNAATCGTCTTCTGCACCAGTATATGCCTCATGTACCCACACTTGCACTACACATACACTGGAGATCCAAAAAAACTTGTATAGGCGTGCGTATGCAAATAACAGAGATATGGCACCAATCAGANTAATCGTCTTCTGCACCAGTATATGCCTCATGTACCCACACTTGCACTACACATACACTGGAGATCCAAAAAAACTGGTATAGGCGTGCGTATGCAAATAACAGAGATATGGCACCAATCAGAGTAACGCGATGCGGTCAGCAGCGCCTGTATAAGACAACAAGCGTCTGGCAAAGTTCCTAGATCGGTTACTGCTGCTACAATGGCAGGTTATCAAGATTTCAGTGAGTTTGAACGTGGTGTTATAGTCGGCGCACGAGAGATACGACATAGCATCTCCGAGGTAACGATAAAATTTGGATTTTCGAGTACGACCATTTCACGATACCATGAATATCAGGAATCCGGTAAAACATCAAATCTTCGACATCGCTGCGGCCGGAAAAATATCGTGAACGAACGGGACAAACGACGATTGACGAGAATCATTAAACGTGACAGACGTGCAACCCTTTCTCAAATTGGCGCAGATTTCAATGCTGGGGCATCAACAAGTGCCAACGTGCGAACTATTCAAAGGACCATCATTGATATGGGCTTTCGGACTCCTGTAGCGTTGTTGACTGCACGACACAAAGCTTTAAGCATCGCCTGGGCCCGCGAACACCGCCATTGGACTGTTGATGACTGGAAACACGTTGCCTGGTCTGACGATTCTCGTTTCCAATTGTATCGGGCGGATGGACGTGTACGGGTATGAAGACATGCTCATGAATCCATGGACCCTACATGTCAACAGGGGACTGTTCAAGCTGGTGGAGGCTCTGTCATGGTATGGGGCGTGTGCAGTTGGCATGAAATGGGACTCCTGATACGTCTAGATACGACTCTAACAGGTGACATATACGTAAGTATCCTGTCCGATCACCTGCACCCATTCATGTCCATTGTGCATTCCGACGGACGTGAACAATTCCAGCAGGACAATGCGACACCCCACACGTCGAGAGTTGCTACCGAGTGGCTCCAGGAACACTCTTCTGACTTTAGACACTTCCATTGGCCACCTAAATCACCAGACATGAACATTATTGAGCATATCTGGGATGCCTTGCAACGTGCTGTTCAGAAGAGATCTCCACCACCTCGCGCTCCTATGGATTTATGGACTTCCCTGCAGGATTCATGGTGTGAATTGCCTCCTGCATACCTTCAGACATTAGTCGAGTCCATGCGACGTCGTCTTGCGGCACTTCTGCGTGCTCGCGGGGGCCCTACACGATATTAGGCAGGTGTACCCGTTTTTTTGGCTCTTCAGTGTACATTGGCCAGCCTTCACCTTCGTTCGACTCGCTCTGTTGCTCGTTACAGAAATTGCAAAGCTGTCTTCAGAAGATCCAGTTTGTTTTCTTCCTGAAAACAGTGAAAATTGGGCGACTAATAATCAGTATCAGATAACTAATTAATATGGTGGCTCAATTTCACTGATTTATTTGTGATTCCAACTGAATGTCGACAATTCTACTGCCGTAAGTCACTTGTTCCCAGTTGAATTGCTTGATTCGCCAGTCGTCAGTAGCTTATCAACTTATTTTCAGTGAATGTTATTTCACTGATAGATATAGGCTGTTCACGGTAAAATGAGCACTTACGAGGCCCTAGTTACTTTTTCCTTTCAGTCAATTTTTATCCATTAACAACCTTTTTAAATACATATTGGCATGTAAGTAATAAACTTAGCGTGCATATTCCACCGCACTTGGAATTTAACGACTGAAGCTAAAATAAAATATATTAATTGACTATCATTCTAAATCAGAGGGCTTTCAAAAATGCAAACGTTACCGTGAATAGCTTATATCACTGATTCGGAATTAAGAGAGTGGATGCGGCGTCCGATTTCGCCTAAACGCAAGCATATTCCGTCCTATAACGAAACGTTGCGCCATTTGGCATACCATGCCGTCACAGCATGACATTCCTGTGCTGATTTTAAAGATGGCCTCAGGTCGGGCCGACAGGCATGAAGATAAAACTGCAATAAACGGCCAGTGGATAAGATGCAATTCGACTCTGCTGCGCTGACGTCGATGACTTTGTCTCGGACTTACTTGTGTCGGATGTCCAGGAACTTTTGTCTGTACGGTACACCTTCCTTTGCACTGTTGTCNCCGTCGATGACGAGACAAACGACCACTTTGTCTCGGACTTACTTGTGTCGGATGTCCAGGAACTTTTGTCTGTACGGTACACCTTCCTTTGCACTGTTGTCTGCACACGCTATGCTTTTTACACACATACGAACGTAACAGCCTACATACTTATGGTGTATACGCTACAGGGTTAATGACTACAGTTTTATTTAAGGTAACATGGAAGTAAGCAACATTGACTTTTGTGTCGCTCATTAATGTCCGCTTCATATTTCAGATGGTTGACTGGGGAGTGGTTCACACATTCGATTCCCTAAATTTTTTCCAAAAAAATTACTTCCATCCAAGACCTATCTGTACTTCAAACACAAAACCCCCTGCACTAGTACTGTAACGAACGCCTGCACGAAGGTTGGCATTTGATACATGTAACATAAATAAAGGAGCACCAAACTCACGAATGTATTCTTCATTATACGTTATTTAGTAATTACGGTCACATTGCAGATCACGTGTCTAGCTGTATTTTACAAGCTTCGAGAAAGAAGCTTCTAACTAGCAAAACAAATCAAACCTGTCTATCCAAAACAGTGCATGAAGATGTAAATGAACACTCGGTACCATTTAGGTTAATTACGTTATGTATGCCTGTACACATATATACATTACCATATATATATACACCCACCCAGGGACTGGGTTGGCGAAAATTTTTCACACGGGTATTCTCACGGAGGAGTGTGGAGAATACTACCTAAGTGTAGAAGTTTTCTCGAGGCGTTCTCGTTTTCTCCCCCACCCTCATTCCGCTCCTTCTCCGCTATCTCCTTTCTGAGGCTATACATTTCTCGCCGGAGCGACAAGTCAACAACGTGCAGATTTACACCTTACACGTAGGGTTGTAACGCATAGCTGTTAGTTTTTGCCCCTGAGCTCTTCGACGGCCGTGAGCGAGGGCTTGAGATACGCCCGGACCATGGCAGCATCATCCAGGCTAACCTGTAGCTGACCACAGCACGAAGCCACGCTAGGCGATACATGACGGAGCTCGAGCCCGTCCAAGAGAATGTGATCCCTCAGTGCCTACAGCAGCCGCATGCTTCGTCCTATAGAAGCGCTTCTTTCCACGGAACCAGCAGAGGGCATCGCAGTCTCTCTGGACTTGCTGATCTGCCTGTACGGCTGTGTCGCGTGCCGACGCCGCGTCGATAACCAATGCCGAGCACGCAGTGGCAGGTTGACCTACGAAAGGTGGGCAGCGTTTACAACGGGCGGTTTACGCATGGTTCATTCACGGCTACTTCCAAATTTTCTGAAGCCCTGCTAAAGGTCTACTTACACGATATTCCTCCACCTAATGCAAACAACGCTTACCAGAGTCTACAAAATTACACCAAAGGGACAATGCACCGCGTTCGAGCGCACTCAGTGTAATGATATTTTGTACGAAAGCTATTTCGTACAAGGTTACTACCTACACACTTGTTCGTTCACTGTTTTATACTTATTAATTTTAAGTAAAATATCGTAATTTATGGATGAAGTATAAATAAAAGATCAATTTGACAGAAATAAGCTACCTTTATGTTACCGCAAGTATAAAACGCTCGTGATAAAAGTTGCGCGTTCTGATAGGTCTGCGGGCCAACACATCACACCCAGAACACAGGCAACGAGATGCTACCACTTTTTTTCAACACTTCCTAAAAACAGCATTACGTTAAAATTTGTCAATGAAAATGTTTGTACATTTCAGTAGCTTTATCAAACTCAAAACAGGTTACTATTGAAAACCGTAAAGACGAGTAATATTTGATAATAAATTTCAATTATTACATTACAGAAACCAAAATAAAGACTGGTATATTCAAAGACATGCAAGATTGCCGATAAAAGTTGCATTTGTATACATGTAAGAAATGGGTTTGTACATTAATATTTATTAAATTTGTACTATAATGTAGTACAGTATTATATTATACAATAGGAATAGGATGGAAGCAAGTAGTGTAAATAGGACAGATGATGGGATTGGATTGCTAGTTTACTGTGTCCAGAAGTGATAATTTCTTAAATATATTACAGTCAGGACACATGAAAATAAACTGGGAAACTCAATGGTACTTGTTGAAATCAGTCCGTATGCAGCCCAGAAGACCTTACAGGATAGATATAGGAAGAAACTGGACTATCAGCTCTAATTACACAAATATTAATTACACAAATGCTACAAATACTGGATGGTAATCTCACGCCTAATTTAAAAACATATTTATGATCAGATCTAAATAAATCCTTAGCCAGAATGTAAGAGTACTGAAGTACGAGTGTCGTACAAGCTCAGATTAAAGCTAATAAGCTAAAATTAAAATACTGTATACGATAGTACGTGATAAAGTAAAATAACACTCGTCCGATTTCTTATAAATCGTAGTTACGTACTTATTTGATCTGAAGTGTTATGTACAGGCTTCTCCGATGAACAAAAAATGCCTTAAAACGAAGCAGAGTATAGTCTATTCAATGCTACTTCCAAATTATCTAAAGCCCTGGTAAAGTTCTACTTTCAGGCTATTCCTCCACCACATATAAGCGAAGTTTAACCGAGTATAGGATGCCACAACGTGACATCGCATCATACATGTGCGCCCTCAGTTTAATAATATTTTGCATGAAAACTATTTTTACCTAAGGCATTAACAGCACGCCTATTTTCTCTCTGCTTTTATTCATTGATAATTATTGATAAAATATAAGTTACAGTCGAATTTACAAAACAAAAAAAATGTATTTACGTTAACGGAAGTATAAAACGCTTGTGAAACATGACGCATTTGGGATACAACCAAATACAGCATACATAAAGTGATTTTAAAATGGTTCTATTTTTAAAAAATGTACAGGTACCGCGACTAGACTGTGAGCGAAAATACGCGTGCAGGTTTACTGAGCTGATACAGCTTCCTCGTGAGACCCTGAAATATTGACGTCATGCAACTCACCGATGCGCGCAGGAAACTGTCGCCACGTCAACATCTTCTGGTACTCTGCACCCCAGAAGAGTGAACGCAGTTGCTTCACTCGAGAGACGGTTTCTGTCTGGCTTATCTATGAAAATACGAAATATCGACACTTTAACAATCGACTGCGCGTGTGAGTACGAGTTATCATCTAAACATTTGTGTTCCGTCGGGCGCTAAGGATACACAACGGCGGCGCTAAACGTGACGATGTTCCCTAGGATGAGTAAATATTTGTCGTTTGCGGGCGGGGAAAAAAAAGAAGGACTTGGCTTGGTATTGTACAGCGAACGGGATATTTATGTGCTTCGCGACGATTACAAATGACCGAGAAGAATGCGAGGAGGATGAGAAGATAAAAGCGCGTGCACAGAAAAATAAGTGTCCCATTTACGACACGACACTGCGTTTAGCGAACTGCCAGTGCGTGCCAGAGCAGTTGTCCCCGACTGTTAACTGTCAAACACGAACACGCGAGTCGCTCGGACGAAAGACGCGAGCGCGCTACACGGCAGCGAACATGGTCTCTGAAGTGATTGCTTTGAAGGAAATCAGGCACGTCGATAAGGCCATGCTCGAGCGAAGGAGATTCGGTGAGACACGAGTGCACAGAAGTTCACAATGTTTTCCTATCGCTCTCCACACACGGCCAGTCAAAGGGTTGCGATTAGATACCACTTATGCAAGTAAAAAGAATGACAGAATCGACGGTGTTTTTTTAAAATCGGATTGTCGATTCGCGCACAAACTTTCCCTGGAGCGATTCCCTGTTAGAAGAACATAACGAAGTTCCACCATTATTTCTCTTGACCAGATTCGAGTCGGCGATCTTCCTCCACGTGGCTAAATTCCGAAAGGTCGGAAGGAACCTATTATAGCAGATGTGTATGAGAACGCGACCCACAAACTAACAGAACACAATATTACCACATCACAAAAATTTCGTGCAATAATCACTTTTTCACTACCACGAAGTGATCGCGTACACTATAACCACACAATAAAGGTGACGTACACTGATTTTCGTTTTCTGCAAACGTACCCCCGAACAATGGCTCATGAATTGCCAACATAAATGTCAACATCACATGAGCATACATTTGGTTTGTAAACATTATACACACACAAACACATATATCTGTTGGAGGAGATGCATTCAAATTTCAAAGTGTATATGTAAACATTATTCCAGCCACGAGCCGAACCCACGTGTTCTGACAATTATAATAGCAAAAAATTCGTTAAATTTTGTAACACGGATATTGGTTACCGCACAACTCGTGTGCACTCCGTCTCTCTCTCTCTCTCTCTCTCTCTCTCTCTCTCTCTCTCTCTCTATCAATTCTCCCCCTACCCCTTCCCCGGACACCTTTTCCAGCCCAAAAAATTAATGAAAATATATCCTTTAGAAACTCTGAAATTGTAATATTTCAAACGCCGAATTTCGCTGATCTACCGTCGAGCAAAAAGGCGGGAAAGAAAAAAAAGGGGGGGGGAGAGAAAGAGAGAGAGAGTGTGCGCATACCAACTGCACTAAAATGTGTATCGCAATACTGAACGTCTGTTTTTTATTGGAACCGTCAAAACAACGTGGTTTCGGCAACGATTAGCACAGAGCTTGCATAAATAAGTGCTTTAAGATGTCAACAAACCTCTTCTCATCGAAATGTGATGCAATTACGCGATGTAATCAAGTTACTTGCAATATCATTTCTTCTTTTGTGAACGCGAGGGTTTGTTGTAAAACCAAAAGCAAACAAACGGCACGTGCTGAGCACGTGATTTTGACAGCTCTTGTATGATGAGGTCATGAGCCAATGTCGATATTCGTTTGTTTTAAGCCTATAGTTTTAACGACGATCTATACCCATATGCAGTGATTTCCGCGTCTTTGGTCTGTTAGTACTTACATTTCTGAATTTCATTTCGCTGATGGAAACAAATGATTCAGCAGCTTTGGTGATAAATAAACTGTGCTATTCCGAAGGTTTGTGATCAGAATACAGCTACAAAGAATTTCCGCGTATTTGCTACTAAAGGATTTACTATGAATTATTTTTACCGAATGAGGTGGCGCAGTGGTTAGACTTTGGACTCGCATCCCGGTCCGACCATTCTGATTTCTGTTTCCCGAAATCACTCCAGGTGGATGCTGGGATGGTTCCGTACTACAGGCCACGACGCCTGTTCCCTCCCCATTCCTGCTTCTTTGAGCATCTTGCTCCGTCTCTAATGGCCACGCCATCGACGAGACGTTAAGCCCTACCTATCTACCTACAATGAAGAAATTAATGGTACTACCCAAGCAGTAGTCCCATTACCACCTCAAACATTCAGACATTACTTCTGCCTTACGCTATAAACCCGAATGAGTGACATATAAGTGAAACACTAGTCACTGAAAGTCAGTTAACATACTGTTACAGGCTGACCAGTCAGTCCAAAGAAGGGGGAATCAGTGTCACGGTGTGCTGTTCATTGTCATGTCTGGGGATAAGACATAATACGTGCCTTTATCTTATTCGTTCACACGTGCTTGAGATGGGAGACTTCAATATTAGTTTTGTCGATATTAACACAAATTAATTTATTGAGTAGTTCGTGACTAACTGTGGAGGTGGGTGGCATCATACCACGACCCAAAAAATTCCAGGCCTATTATAGCATGCATTCACAGGGCGACCACTTTACTCTCTAATGTGTGAGTCCACTTAACGTTGCGTATAAAATACAATGGCGAACGGAACAGCAATCGTTTCGCCACGTTCAAGTATATCACGCTTCTGAAATAAATGCGTTTTGAAGTAAACGTATATTATGCATGTTAACAGGTTTGCAAATTTTACAATATTAGCCGTTGACAGGTGTTCTCAATTTTACAACGCCACGAAATTAACTTTAACGGTGTTGGACTCCAAAAAATTAATTATTTTATTTTTGTACCAAACATTGTTCAACTTGTACATATTATATGTGATAACATTTTCCTCGAATAAAAATATTTTTTGAATAATGCGGTGTCAAATTAAAATTGTTTTCTGTTTTACTGCAGCCATTATAACAAATACTAACTAAGTTGTGCAAATGAAGAAATGTACAAAATAAACGAATGCCATTGGCTACCATGTAACATATATATAATAATCACTAAATAACCGTCCATACATCGAAAATAGTTAAAAATATGCAAAAAATGTATTTATATTTAACAATTTTTTCATATATATGACTTGTTATTTGGTTATGACATAAATGTCACGCGGTAGCCCATGGCATTTGTTTGCATTGTAAAATTTTTCATTTGTACAACTTAGTTAGTATTTGTTATTATAGCTGCAGCAAAACAGAAAAAATTCGAATTAGACATCAAATTATTCAAAAAATATAAAGTGTAAAAACTTTTATACGAAGAGAATGCCATCACATATAGTATGTACAAGTTCAACAATGTTTGATACAAAAATGAAATTTTTAATTTTTTGGGGTCTAACATCCTTAAATCAGCGAAATTCAGCCACCATAATAATCAGTAAGTTGCAACTAATTTCAAGAAGAGCCGTTTTCACTGGTCGTCAACTNCTGTTTCCCGAAATCACTCCAGGTGGATGCTGGGATGGTTCCGTACTACAGGCCACGACGCCTGTTCCCTCCCCATTCCTGCTTCTTTGAGCATCTTGCTCCGTCTCTAATGGCCACGCCATCGACGAGACGTTAAGCCCTACCTATCTACCTACAATGAAGAAANAGCATCTTGCTCCGTCTCTAATGGCCACGCCATCGACGAGACGTTAAGCCCTACCTATCTACCTACAATGAAGAAATTAATGGTACTACCCAAGCAGTAGTCCCATTACCACCTCAAACATTCAGACATTACTTCTGCCTTACGCTATAAACCCGAATGAGTGACATATAAGTGAAACACTAGTCACTGAAAGTCAGTTAACAGACTGTTACAGGCTGACCAGTCAGTCCAAAGAAGGGGGAATCAGTGTCACGGTGTGCTGTTCATTGTCATGTCTGGAGATAAGACACAATAGGTGTCTTTATCTTATTCGTTCACACGTGCTTGAGATGGGAGACTTCAATATTAGTTTTGTCGATATTAACACAAATTAAGTTATTGAGTAGTTCGTGACTAACTGTGGAGGGAGGTGGGTGGGATCATACCACGACCCAAAAAATTCCAGGCCTATTATAGCATGCATTCACAGGGCGACCAATTTACTCACTAATGTGTGAGTCCACCTAACGTTGCGTATAAAATACAATGGCGAACGGAACAGCAATCGTTTCGCCACGTTCAAGTATATCACGCTTCTGAAATAAATGCGTTTTGAAGTAAACGTATATTATGCATGTTAACAGGTTTGCAAATTTTACAATATTAGCCGTTGACAGGTGTTCTCAATTTTACAACGCCACGAAATTAACTTTAACGGTGTTGGACTCCAAAAAATTAATTATTTTATTTTTGTACCAAACATTGTTCAACTTGTACATATTATATGTGATAACATTTTCCTCGAATAAAAATATTTTTTGAATAATGTGGTGTCAAATTAAAATTGTTTTCTGTTTTACTGCAGCCATTATAACAAATACTAACTAAGTTGTGCAAATGAAGAAATGTACAAAGTAAACGAATGCCATTGGCTACCATGTAACATATATATAATAATCACTAAATAACCGTCCACACATCGAAAATAGTTAAAAATATGCAAAAAATGTATTTATATTTAACAATTTTTTTCATATCTATGGCTTGTTATTTGGTGATGACATAAATGTCACGCGGTAGCCCATGGCATTTGTTTACATTGTAAAATTTTTCATTTGTACAACTTAGTTAGTATTTGTTATTATAGCTGCAGCAAAACAGAAAAAATTCGAATTAGACATCAAATTATTCAAAAAATACAAAGTGTGAAAACTTTTATACGAGGAGAATGCCATCATATATAGTATGTACAAGTTCAACAATGTTTGATACAAAAATGAAATTTTTAATTTTTTGGGGTCAAACATCCTTAAATTAGCGAAATTCAGCCACCATAATAATCAGTAAGTTGCAACTAATTTCAAGAAGAGCCGTTTTCACTGGTCGTCAACTNAGCGAAATTCAGCCACCATAATAATCAGTAAGTTGCAACTAATTTCAAGAAGAGCCGTTTTCACTGGTCGTCAACTGATTTGGCTCCTTTTTCATTATTTCAGGTTTAGAGAGCACGGTTCGGCGGGATGAGTTTTCCAGTACTGTTAATGTTATACAATTCAACGTTTACAACAGTTGAAAACCAGCAGTACAGAATAAATGACATTTACCAGAGGGTTTGGTCAACTAACTCGTAGAGGAACAATGGAAGGAAGCTCCCACCACTGCATATATGTNTGACATTTACCAGAGGGTTTGGTCAACTAACTCGTAGAGGAACAATGGAAGGAAGCTCCCACCACTGCATATATGTAATGATAAGGGATGAAGCCGCCGAGGAAAAGGGACACGATGGAATTGCTCGCATGACGGCACCGTGCGCCACGTTTCCACGCGACCACTCGCCGACAGACACCGGATCTCTAACAGCATCGGGACGGGAGTCTGTGATGCAGCAAAGGGAGCCCTACCCCCTGGACCAACTCATCCGTCAGCCCTTGGCTAAAATAACGGCGACTCATGTTCCCACGCATCCTGGGGAGGGTAACACGAGGCATCTTCCACGTGCCCGCGTCGTCAACTTCCTGACCATNAAAAGCCGAGACATGACAGACATCCCCTCGACACGAGACTTTCCCCTTCCCGCAGCTGGCACCGACAATGCCCTCGCCACACTTGCAGTACCATCAACGCAAGCCGCCCTGCTCCTCTATCTAGATGGCCCTGCTAACGTCATCGAAAGTACGGGAAATACCAAGGCTCGGTGTTTATTTTCGTTTCAAGTGGTTGGCGGCAGAATTAACTTCGAGGACATTGACTGTGCCTTCCTGTATTTCCTTTGGGAGTTCCCACTTAGCCTCACAAATAACACAATGTTTACGTTATGGTTTCTGCCTACCTGCAGAGCTATTTTTACGTGCCCGAGGCCTCGAAACGCGTGAGCTCTTAAGGGCGACTCTTGCTCACTCACCACTTTCCTCATCGCCTCTAAGCGTAAAGTCTTTCCGTCGGCGACTTGCCTGAACGTGACTTTAACCGGCGACCTTACATTTTCACGGCACGCTAATAAAGATACAAGTATGACGCGTACTTAAAAGGCAACTCTAAAGTTTCTGTACAGAGAATTTAGCAGCTGAAACTGATTCTGAAAACATCGGCTTCAGACATTTTTAAGCCCAAAAAAATTCGTTCTTATAGTTTAAATGAGAACTTGAAACTTATCTTAAGCCACGGAAATTTTCTTAAATGCTTTTCGTGTTTCGACGCCACTTCAAAATATTTAACCGTTTTTGAAACACGTGTTTTTTTTACCAAACCTCTGCAACGCATTTAATGTGCCAATCAGGGGGCGGAACCCTTAACACAGCCGCCACCATAGTGATACAATGCAACTTAAGTGAAAGGCGGTTTTAACCTGAATAGGGATGTTACGCTTATCTGATAATCGTTATGCTTAACGGATCGTTTTGCGATACGTCGAACATGATGATTCTCCANAGGGATGTTACGCTTATCTGATAATCGTTATGCTTAACGGATCGTTTTGCGATACGTCGAACATGATGATTCTCCACACTGAAAAGTCATCGTTAATAGAGAAACAATTTGGAATTTTTATACCATGGCAATCCTAAGGAACATCGTTTAACACTTTGCTTCCCATGCCTCTCTCTTTGTCGGCGTATTCCTTCATTTTCAAAAATATCTCCTGTTTACACCCTAATTATTCTGCTAGTAGAACTACTACCTCGTGTTATATTACAAACTAGCTGTGCCCGCGTGGACTACAGAATTATTGTTTAGTTGTTTTAAATAAATAATTAAAATCAAATTTTGCAGTGGACTCGCAATAAATACACGTAAATGATCGAACGTGATTAGTTCGTTACTAACGACGCGAGTCGACTGAGTGCCGGCCTAGAGCACGTGACTCGTGTTACACTACCCCCCCCCCTCCTCGTCCGCGTACGGTCAGCCGACTCGCGAAAAATTACTTTTTCACAAAACTTTTGATATCTCTTAAAGTAAAAGCGGGAATTGGTTTAGACAGCGTATTGCAACTTGNAATTACTTTTTCACAAAACTTTTGATATCTCTTAAAGTAAAAGCGGGAATTGGTTTAGACAGCGTATTGCAACTTGATTCACTATTATCGTCACTGCTTATTCCTTATGTTACTTTACGTAACAAAATGTATACTAAAACCTGGCCANTTCACTATTATCGTCACTGCTTATTCCTTATGTTACTTTACGTAACAAAATGTATACTAAAACCTGGCCAGAGAATTGAATTTTGAAAAAAAAAAAAAAAAAAAAAATTGCTCCTACATTTCTAAGACAGTTCTATAAATCAGCAATCGCGTCCAAGGCGACCTCCGTGACGAAGATGGCGGAACTTACAGTGCCAAGGATACGGGGTTATCTTCTACACTGTTAGAAAAAATGTCCGTAAAATTACGGAAAATACCGGTTACAAGTTATACAGACATCTGCGTTAAATTACGGTCTCTTCGTTTTTTGTCAGTAACGTTCTCTCCGTAAATTTCACATACATCTCTGTGAATTCAAGGGAACGTGGCACAAACTTGAAAGTTTTTTTTTTAAATCAGCTCTTTACAAAAAAGGGGTAAGAAAAAAAACTTTTACTATTCGTTGTGTGGGTAATTCAATGTGTATAAAATTACTATAAAAATAAAATAATTTGTTCCGTGGCGGGATTTGAACTTGGAAAAAGGAGTTTCCGTTCTAACAAATTTACCATTCACCTATCATACTTTTACAAGAAGTAGAGTTGTAAATATGGAATCTATGTAGAATTATGCATGTACACTCAGTTTCTGGTCATGTTAGAGTGTTTGCTATTTTTTTATTATTTCAGGTTTACAATCTGTGGTAAGAAAAAGAGTTTTGTTTTCTTAAGGTATTTCACTACGTATAACAGAGAAATTAGAAAAGTTTAAATATTTTGTCCTGTAGTGGAATTTGAACACGAATCGAAAAACTAACACCCAATAACTCAAACCACTCACCTCTCACACCTTTACACGTAATATTTCGTAAATATGGATTTTACATGAAAGTGACGAACCCACCTGTCTTAGTTTCAAGTCGTATTAGAGCGCTTGCTGTATTTGCAGTTTATACAACGAGGTTACAAAGAATTGTTTTATTTTCGTTATGTGCGTGTTTTACTGTGTATACATATGGTTTTGTCCTGTAGCGGAATTTGATCAAGAATCAACGAATTGCCACTCCATGAGTGTTCGTCACTCGCCTACTACTATTTTACACGAAGTATTACCATTAGATGGGATTTTATACGCTTCAGATATCATTTGCATTGTTCGTATCATCGAAGCCATAAGCATACAAAGAGCTTCCGTATTTTATAATTACGGAGCTCATTTCCGTTAGTCGTCATTACGGAGTGCCTTTCCGTAAATTAACTCTACATCTCCGTAAAGGTTCCCGTAAATCTACAGAATTTTCTAACAGTGTAATCACGGGTAACGCATGGCTGTGTGTAGCATTTTGCGATGAGTTTAGGTTTAATTTATTTACAAAGTTTCTTCACCCCCGTTCCGATTTACTTACTAGAACAAGATGTTTCAATACGGTGGATTGACATAATGCACCTATCGTTCTGAAACAACTCAAATTGCCTCACAGTGAAACGAACACCTTTGAGTAGCTGAACTACGTATTATTACGTACATACGCCACTGCAACAATATTTTATAGTCACAGAAAACATTCAAACTAAAGAACACAACTTAGACACAAACTAATAAAATGGGAATGGAAACGAGCCAGAGTTGCCTGTTGTCGACGAACATGTAACATGCGAAGACGGAATCTGGTCACACAACACAAGAAAATCGACACTGAAGATTTACTGCAACATAAGAAATGTATTGCGATGGCTTATGTACATAAAAATAGTTCAGACAATCACTTACCAGCGTTGAAAGAATCAATCAGACATCACCCTTGAGTAGTTCGCGGAATGTTTCCTTTAAAACACCCGGTAAGTCTGTGCACGACAAAAACCTCCTTTACATCGGTCCAAGTAGTAGTTGTGGGAATAATGAAATGTGTAGCATCCTATATTTCTTCTAACCTGTCTCACATAATCTATGCGTTTGTCTCTACGTGCATTCTATATGGATTATTATTCGCTTTGGTCTCATCACATTCCTGCGAAATTGTTCAGAATTTTTTTCCACGCCATGTGCATACTCTGGAGGATTACTTTGAACATGAACTTCAACAACGCCGGATACGTACGTAAATGTTCTTATAGTATGATAAAATTACATCATGCATAAGCACTACGAAATTATGTGCAAGATATTTATTCTTTATTCAGCAACAACTGGACAGCCCTGGCGCACTTTTAACCTATTGCATTTGCGGTTATGCTCTGTAGGAGCACATCGAATGTACTCTAATAATAGCAATGTTGATGATTTCACGCGATGATTTAGAATTTCATTGGATACTTATATTTACTTTTATTATATATATATATATATATATATATATATACATATATAAAAGGAAAAACTGACAGACTGAGATATCAACGCCCAGTCTCAACCAATGGTCTTGTACAGATGAAATTTTGAGGAAACATTCATCATGTATTGTAAGCAGGCACTTAGAAGGGATTTTCCAAAATTCAACCTCTAAAGGCTTTAAATGGGTATTTAAATTTCGTATTGAGAAATAATATTAGATTGTCCTATTAGCTCTGAACTTCGTGAAAGTACTATACAAAATAAGCATTTAAACACATGGTTAAGAGTTTTTTTATAAATAAAAAGTAATAAAACGGTGATATTAAATAGAAACACCGTAAAAGGATTCTAAGTAATATATAATTCAATTGAGAAAGCTGTAACCCGTAATATTAATAACGACTCCAAACTTAACAGCCACTATTCTCTTATTTTTGGACTTGCATTTCATTCCACTTTCAATTTTAAAATAAGTATTCTATTTTAAAAACATGCTTACTATTTAAAGAACATTTTAACGAAAATAAGAATTCCACGCGGAGAAAGTCGCGGGCAAAAGCTAGTGGACTCACATAACTGTAACGTTTTAAAGCCACTTTGTAATAAAACTACTCCTTGGGAAAACTTCAAATCATACCTGCAGAACAACTTATTTATCCTTAAAAATACAACTTAAAAATTTGGGAGGTCGCGTGCTAGTGTCAGGCCAGCTACCCTAACACTGGACAGAGATCCTTCTTAGCCTATTGAATACGAGAGGGAAAAATGCCATTCACTATCGAAAATTTGGCTTCATAGCATGCCAACCTAACGCACAAATTTGGCGGCTACTCACGAACAGCGCGTGGCTGTTATTAGTGCGAGGGTATACTAGATAAATAGTGGGGTGTTGAACTTAAGACTCTCTGTAATTCACCCACACAACGCCTACACATTGGAGCCGTGTCGGGTTCCGACTTCAAGACACTGGTAGCTGCAGTGGAAAGAGGAAAAAAACAGCGTGTTCAACAATAAATCATTTACCGAACCAATTCCACTTGCCAATGAGGACCTGTGCCTGTATTATCCGGCTGACGAAGTCGAGAATCGAGGAATAAAACCTTGCAAGATCTTTATCCTCAGCAAGTGGGCTTGTCGATCTCTCAATCGAGTTATGCGACAGAGTCTAAAAACCTGTGTACTTTGGAATTAGTATTATTTTTACTACCTCATTACAACATGTTGCAAGTGGAATGGAAAGTAGCGCGCGCATGTCTCTCTCTCTCTCTCTCTCTCTCTCTCTCTCTCTCTATTTCTTAATTTCTCTCTTATTTCATGTCGGAAGGCAGCCTTCNTTACTACCTCATTACAACATGTTGCAAGTGGAATGGAAAGTAGCGCGCGCATGTCTCTCTCTCTCTCTCTCTCTCTATTTCTTAATTTCTCTCTTATTTCATGTCGGAAGGCAGCCTTCACTCTAAATTAAAATAAGTTACACTTAAGACGACGACACATAAGATCCAAGTTTTGTCCGGAATTCGAACCCGAATCTTTGTTCGAAAGTGCCATATCGACCTTTACCTCGGAGGTAGCGAAGGTTCGCGTGTGTCAATGTCATTTAAAGGGTTTAAGAATACCTATACGCGCGCCTGTGCGTACACGCAGGCACACAAACACGCTCTTACAAACATCGTTTACTTCCTCGACACAACCATTAGCTAAATAATAAATAATCACTGGTTGCCGTTAGACCACAATCACGGGTGGTTGAGGTAATTTCCAGCAAATTATTTGCATGCATTGACTCCTTGATGACCCATTAAAAATTAAGCTGAAAATATTTAGCCTACGAATAATAAAATTTTGTGTTACCATGAAGTGTAATGGAAAATTATCAAATTTTGCACTTTTTTTAATTGCATTAATATATAAACACAGCTATGTAAATTATGCGTCTAGAATAATTAAATTTTCGCTACGATGTTTTTAGTGTCGACCCACAGAAAAATCGAGTGGAAATACTTAGTCGAATCCGGAAGACGAATACGTACACAAGTGTCGCGGCATAAATTAAGTAATTACTGTTGTTTCGTTCACTCGGATGTTTCTCGAGCAATCGCGTACTGACAAATAAGTTTTTCCTGTCTCGAATCACTGCGTACGTCAAGAAATTCTGCGTTCACACATGCCACAACGGGAGAGCACTACAAACGTTTTAGAGCAAAAGCGATACGTACACTTTTTTTTTGTACCAGGAAAATGCTTTAATAATGTTTGGAGTGTGTTTTGACGACTTCGTCACACGTAGTTCGAAAACTCCCAAGCAAACAGCGTACAAACCAGTTAGGTTGAAACCAAATCGGTGTCTCCGAAGCCAAAACAAAACCAGCGAACATGAGTTTGTGCGGACCGGCTGGCACAGGAAGCGGGCCGCGACGCCAGAATCCTGCAGACGTGAACATTGATCGATCGGCCGCTCGCGACGCGAATTAATTCGATTAGGGAAATCACAGTTGAATTCTGTCCTCCGCGTGATTTATAATTTGCGATCGCAACGAGGAACGCACCGTACTTACTGTCAGCGGAGTCCACCAGTTCGACTGTTTTGGGTATCCCCCCCCCCCCTTTCTTGCAGCAACTTTTGAAACAACGTCTCATCGAAATGCAGATTGAACGTCAGGATCACAAGAAAAACGTCGATCAAAAAAGACGTCACACATAGACTCTTAGCATAGAAAAAAAAAACAGAATGGGAGGAATTATTTTTTGGGACGAAGGCTGAGGGCAGGCAGACAGCGGATGATTGAAAGCAGACAAGCCGACAGGACCAAACGAGAGAGAGAGAGCTCTGCGGATATCAAGTCGGCTCACGTATCGGTGACAATCAACTAATGCAGCGTCAATTTCCCTCCATTTTCTGCGGAGGAGTTGCCGCTGGCGGGGAGGGAACGGGAGAAGAGGAGGATAGATGGGGAAACTATATTCCATCAAAAAGTTTTTGAGTCGTCGGAAGGTTTTGCCTCCCTCCCTCGCCCCTCATGTGAGTGACGTATCTTTGTCGGGGCGCAGCAGCGCCCGGGGGAGAATTTCCATGTTATCAGCGGGGCTGGCGGCCCCGGAGGAGGGATAGGAGGGGAGGGCCGGGAGTGGGGATACGTGGGAAAGAGAAAGAAGGGAGGG
>NQII01012439.1:15156-31346 GCA_002778355.1 Clitarchus hookeri
GGGCCAAGGATGCTGCCCTGGGGAACTCCTGCTGTTGCCTGGCAGATTGTGGATTTTTCACCGTCGAGACTGACATGAAATGAGTGGGATGTCAGATATGAAGAAATGAATCAAATGATGTAGGGCGGGAAGTTATAGTGGTGAAGTTTGTAGAGCAGACCAGGATGATAGACCCTGTCGAACGCCTTTTCTATGTCTAGAAGGGCGACGACAGTATGATAGTGATATTCTATGGACTTCGTGGCTTCCAGAGTGAGCGGGGTGAGCTGGTGAACTGTAGAGTGCCCACACCGGAACCCAAACTGTTCGTCACGAAGTATGTTATGAGACTAAATNGGGTGAGCTGGTGAACTGTAGAGTGCCCACACCGGAACCCAAACTGTTCGTCACGAAGTATGTTATGAGACTAAATTTGTGCTACCTTCCTTCCATTCACCACTTTCTCCAGAAGTTTGGAGAGTCACCTCTCGTCTGATTACCCCACTATCGACCAACCTTCTGAAGGTGGTTTACCAGGCTTTAGGAATGTCACCACCCTGGCCGGCTTCCATCTATCTGGGAAATGATGATGTCTGAGTATGAGAGAGAAGAACNCTTTAGGAATGTCACCACCCTGGCCGGCTTCCATCTATCTGGGAAATGATGATGTCTGAGTATGAGAGAGAAGAACTGAGATAAAACACAAATTAATTCAAATGGCGTGTGTTTTAGACGGATGTATTGAATTTGATCTTCTCTTGGTGCGGTGTTGTGTCGGATGTATTTCATAGCTGACATCAGCTAGGCGGTCACATCCATGGTTTCCTCGGGGTTTTCTCCTTCTAATACGTCTGCTAGAGTTTCCACTAAAGTCGTCTCGTGCTAGTCATCACCATCACAATCATTAGCCCTGGCTAACACTTCAGCATTCTCAGCCTTCATGGCATGCGTGAGTGGCGGGATAGTGGAGTAGTTCCCAGTCAGGCTTCGTGTCATTTTCCACAGAGAGTTGTCTGCGACCTCGAGAGCAGCCACAGTGGTGTCCCACTGCTGCGCCCTGAAGTCACCGACCAGCACCTCCACTGTTTCCTGTGCTTGTCGGTACTGCTCTCTGTCTAAAATGTCCTGTGTTCATTGCCACAACCTCCTGTACTTGTTTCTGAGGGTAATGGCTTGTTTAATGCGTGTGTGGTGCAAGTTAGGGGCGAGATGAGTGTCCAATGTCCATGAAAACAGGAATATGATCACTAGAAAGGGCTGTGTCAGTGTAAAGTCTGTATTGGAAATTATTGCTTTTGTTCAGGATAATATCCAGTACATCTGGTGTATGATGTGGGANTCAGTGTAAAGTCTGTATTGGAAATTATTGCTTTTGTTCAGGATAATATCCAGTACATCTGGTGTATGATGTGGGATGAATGTGGGTGTGTTTGGTCGTAGATGATATATACACACACACGACCGCACAGACACGTCATAACTGCCATGTTGATTGATTTTATTGGCATGCCAGTCTGGATGTTTGGCGTTCAAGTCGCCTGCTATAAGCACTCTCGGAGATACTTGCAATAGCATGTCTATTNATGCCAGTCTGGATGTTTGGCGTTCAAGTCGCCTGCTATAAGCACTCTCGGAGATACTTGCAATAGCATGTCTATTTCACTTGGATCTAGTGGTAAATGAGGAGGGATGTAAGCAGCTATGGTTGTTACAGGATGATTGTGGATGTAAATGTCAATAGCAGTGGCTTCTATGTGTTGTAGCANATGTAAGCAGCTATGGTTGTTACAGGATGATTGTGGATGTAAATGTCAATAGCAGTGGCTTCTATGTGTTGTAGCAGAGGTAGTGGGTGTGTATGATGGCGAATGGAGCGATGAATGAGAATGGCTACTCCCCCTCCATGTGTGTCTCTATCNGAGGTAGTGGGTGTGTATGATGGCGAATGGAGCGATGAATGAGAATGGCTACTCCCCCGCCATGTGTGTCTCTATCTTGCCTGTAAATGTTATAATCTAGAATTTTTTTTTTATTAGGTGTAAAATTAGTTTCTGTGATGACTGCGATGTGTGAGTGCGTGTTGTGCATATAGGCAGACAGATCGTGTTTTTTGTTTGCAAGACCCTTGGCATTCCACATGAGAATGCGGGGTGTGTGTGTGTTTGTTGGTTGTGCTGTCATTACTGTGTGTCTGTGGGTTGCTGAGTTTGTTGTAGCAGCAGCAGTGATTTCTGCAAAAATAATGTTGATAAAAATTGTTGTTGTGTCTTGGTCTGGTCTGCCCTTTGTGTGATCTGGTGAATTATTATTTAGTAAAATGTCTTGGTGTTGGAGTGTGTGTAGCCAGGTATCTCCTGCATAATCGCATGGAACTTCTGGAATTACAGAATTTCCTGCGGTTTGCTGATAGGCAGGGGAGTCTGGCGTGTTTGTGTAGTTTCAGTGGGTTTTGGATGTATGTATGTGTGAGTCGGCTCTTCTTGAGTTAGATGTTTAAATTTACTGTTGCAAAATACCTGTGTTTCTAATGATAGAATGGTGGGTGTTTAAGATGCTGTGCTGGTTTTTGATTAGAAGTGTGTGGTGTACTGAATCAAATGCTTTAGCAAGATCTAGAAGCAGTAGTCCGGAGCGTTGGTTTTTGGAGAAAGCTGTTTGTGTGTTGTGTGCGATTCTTGCAATGGCGTGTGTAGTTGAGTGTTGTCTGAATCCAAATTGGAAGTGTGGCAGGAGTGTGTCTGACTGGACTGTAGCGAGTATTCTGTGTAATATTAGTTTTTCATAAACTTTAGAGAGGGCGGGTAATAGGGCAATTGGTCTGTATGATTTAGGGGGAGTGTGGTCTTTACCTGGTTTTGGGATGGGAATTATTATTGCTTTCTTCCAGTCAGTGGGGAAGTGAGTGAGTGTGATGGCTGCATTGAAGATGCGTGTGAGGTAGAGAATTGCTGTTGGTGGCAGGTGAATTATTATAGCATTTGGTACTAGGTCTGGGCCTGGAGCAGCTGAGGTTTTGAGAGTTTTTGTTATTATATGTGTGAGCTCTTCAGGTGTGACAAGCGGTGTATCAGGTGTGTGATCCAGTGGAGGGAGTGTTGTATCGTATGTTCTGGCGCCTTCGTCTTCTGATGTTTCACTAAGTTCATTGGGTAGGTGTGGTGATGTTAATGTTGTTTGAAAGTAGTCTGCTGGTAGCTCTGTTTTTTCATTTGGTGTTTCTAGTAAAATGTTACCTGATTTAACACCCCCCTAATGACACCCAAAACCAAAATTTCAAAAATACATGCGCCAGATTGAGCCTCCCTGGATACTGAGTGATTTTAATTTATTTATTTTGTCTTCTATTAGCCAGTCTGTCATTCGAAAACACCACCTCAAAAACTCAACCTACATTATCTGGAGTAGTTGTGGATTTCTGGTGCGTTGCCATTTGCGTCTGTAGTGGTTTCTGGATTTTTGTAGTTGGATTATGTGTGGTGGCAGACTGGGTGTGGGACCTGTGTGTTTAAATGTGGGGATGGCCTGTTCTGCTGCTTTAGTAATNTTATGTGTGGTGGCAGACTGGGTGTGGGACCTGTGTGTTTAAATGTGGGGATGGCCTGTTCTGCTGCTTTAGTAATTAATTCAGTTAGGTGTGACACTTGTGTGTCTATGGAGTCTGTAGTGCTTAGGTCTGTGTTGATGTTTATGTTTGATTCTATTGTGTGTTGAAATTTAGGCCAGTTTGCTTTTTTAAAATTAAATCTTGGGTAAGAGGGTGGTTGTGTGGTGTTGTAAGTGATTGAGCCCATGACTGGGAAGTGGTGAGATGTGCCTGTGTATATAACTTTAATGTTGTTTATTTTCATGTTTGGTGTTGTNAGCCCATGACTGGGAAGTGGTGAGATGTGCCTGTGTATATAACTTTAATGTTGTTTATTTTCATGTTTGGTGTTGTGATAAAGAAGTCCATTATTGACTGGTGGTGGTGGTTTTGATAATGTGTGAATGTTGTGGGAGCTTGAATTGTGAGTGGTTTGTGTCTGATGTAGTTGGTGAGTTGAACTCCATATGTGTTGTTGTTTATGTTGTTCCAGTTTTGGTGTGCTGCGTTGAAGTCTCCCATTAAAATGAAGGTGTTGTCGAGTGTGCGGAGTGCTTCTAGATCTGCTATGGGGATGATGTGACCTGGTTTCATATAGACTGCTGAGATGGTGAAGGGAGCTGCTGTGTTGGTGATTTGAACTGAGACTACTTCTAGTTCATCAAAATAAAATTGTGAGCCGGTGTGATGAGAAATGCCTTGTTTTATTAAGAGTGCTATGCCTCCACCTCGGGTGTGTGTTCTGTCATTTCTGTGTGTAGTGTATTCCTGTATATCAAATTTTTGTGTGGGTGTGAGCCAGGTTTCAATTATAGCAATTANAGACTACTTCTAGTTCATCAAAATAAAATTGTGAGCGGGTGTGATGAGAAATGCCTTGTTTTATTAAGAGTGCTACCCCTCCACTTTGGGTGTGTGTTCTATCATTTCTGTGTGTAGTGTATTCCTGTATATCAAATTTTTGTGTGGGTGTGAGCCAGGTTTCAATTATAGCAATTATGTGTGGTTTGTGTTGGGTGATGATGTCTGTTAGCTCATGTAGTTTGTTACTGATAGAGTGAGCATTCCAAGTAAGGAGTGTGATGGATTCACACATTGCAGTTGGAGAAGGTTTCCATTATTATTTCTAGTTTTGCCATTGCTGTAGGGGCGTTCTTTAGTTTGACATTGAGTTCCTTGATGATGGGGATGAATGGTTTTAGGATGTTGAAAAGTTTGATTATGTCTTTGAAGTTTGCCATGAATCCTGNTCCTTGATGATGGGGATGAATGGTTTTAGGATGTTGAAAAGTTTGATTATGTCTTTGAAGTTTGCCATGAATCCTGAGTCGGGTTTGTTTGTGGTTGTGGTTGTTGGTGTGTGATGTAGGCTGGTCTTGGTTGCCTTTGTGGCTGTGGTGTGTTCTGNGGTTTGTTTGTGGTTGTGGTTGTTGGTGTGTGATGTAGGCTGGTCTTGGTTGCCTTTGTGGCTGTGGTGTGTTCTGGGGTTGAGGTGTGTGGACCGGTCTTGGTTGTGGTATGTGCACTGGTCGTGGTTGATGATGTGGAACCTAGGGGCGCAGTGTTGGTGTGGGGTGCAGTGGGTATCGGGTGGATGTTGTGGGGTTGGCTTGCTGGGGTGCCTCCGTGTATTGAGGTGTCTGTAGTGTTTGGTGAGTTGGCGGTTGCCATGAAAGGGTGGCTGGGTGCATCCCAGGGAAGTCCTGAGATGTCCATGCTGGAGCTCGGTTGGAGTATGCAGAGGCTCTGGNAGGGTGGCTGGGTGCATCCCAGGGAAGTCCTGAGATGTCCATGCTGGAGCTCGGTTGGAGTATGCAGAGGCTCTGGTCGCTTCTTGCCTTTGTTTAATGATGTTGTCAAGGAGTTGTCGCTTCAGGCACTTTTGATCCGCTCATGTGGTCCTCCAGGCAATTTGGACATTTTTTTGGAGCATCCTCAGCTGGAGTGCAGGCTTCTGTAGCATGTTCACCAGCACATTGGTTGCATTTCGGTGTACGGTGGCATTGGGAGGCCACGTGTCCGTAACACTGGCAAGTTTTACATCTTTTGGGGCTGTTTTGTGTGTAGTCGTCTACTCGTACTATGAAGTACATGATTCTGGTGTTTCTTAATTGATGCTCTTGTGAGTGATCTGGGAGGGTCACTAGGACGGGGGGTGAATAGTATTTGGACCTCTCGATCCTAGGGTCCCCCATGATCTTGACATCCTGGACCTTTATGCCTTGGGATTCAAGGTCGGAGTGAATCTCTTCGGTTGTTGTGCCAGCTGGGATGTTGCGAATTATGAGACGGACTTGCTTGTGTTCGCCTGGAAAAGCGTATATGAATGGTTCTTATGTTGTTGTTTAAGTGTCTGGATGAGCAGTCCATGTGTATTTCTGTTGGCTGGTTCGAAACGGATTCTATTGCCTTGCTGGAGGATTTTAAATGGGCCACAATGCTGCTGAAGTTGTTTAAAATATGCTTCTGGGTTTTTCCCAAGATCTCCTTTGCAGAAGATTGAGGATATTGTTGTATTTTGGTTTATTCTGGGTGTTCCTGGGGATGATGTGGATTGCTGTTGAGGGCTATTTCTTGGTGTGTTGACTGGATTGTCTCTGTTGTTGATTTTATTGCTCGCAGTAAGTCGTCGACCTTCCCCCGAGGAGAGTGATTTTGTTCTTTTTCGATTCTGTGTGACGAGTTTGAAGCCATCTGCAGTCATTCTGGCTTCCTCAGATTCGATGTCAACATCGGAGTCTGAAGTAGAAGACGAGTGGTCCGATTGGGTGTAAGTTGAGTCTGATGTGTTTTCTGAAGTATTAAGAATTTCCATCGCTGTGGATAATTCGTCTGTTTCCTCCTTCCCCATTTCTGGGGGAGGGGCGAAGTCTGTTTTTTNAGAATTTCCATCGCTGTGGATAATTCGTCGGTTTCCTCCTTCCCCATTTCTGGGGGAGGGGCGAAGTCTGTTTTTTTGAGGTGAGTTAATTATATAAGTAGTTTGGTAATTGTACTTAAGAGTGAGGTAAAGTGTGGGCAAAATCCGNTTTTTTGAGGTGAGTTAATTATATAAGTAGTTTGGTAATTGTACTTAAGAGTGAGGTAAAGTGTGGGCAAAATCCGGGCGATGTCCCAGAAATTTCCCCCTTCACTACTCAACGACTCGCTAACACCTAACCAGGGCCCTTTGTCTGCCACCAGTATACCCCAGCGACAGATAGGAGGCGAGACCCTGGCTGGATTTTTCTGCGCCGCGAGCGCACTGGTTAATGCTACACGTACTCGTAAACAAAATGCCGCAAAAACTTTCTTCAAAGCTGTGCTGTGAAGGCTGCTCGAAGTTCTCTGGATCACTGAGCCTTGCCCGCTTTCTTAGCAGCCTTTTTTTTTTTTTTTTTTTTTAGCCATTTCTAACAAAAAAGTTTACTGGCTTTATGTTCTAAGATTAATTGTTTTGTAGCAATAGCCAGTTTTTAATAGATTAGACTTTTAAATTTACAGGAAGGCTTGAATTTATAGTGTTTCTAGATACTAATGTGTTTATACTTAGAATACTTAGTTGGTAAGGAGGTATTCGTTTATTTATTTATTATTTCTTCTTATTTCTTGTTGATTTTGATGTTCTTGGTTGAATATAGTTGGATCTTAGTTTCTTACTTAGTTTGTTTGTTATTAGAAGGAAAAAGGGGAGTACCCCCAGTAAAAAACCTTCTGTTGAGTTACTGTGTAGATGTAGTGGAAGTAGATGTTGTGGTGGTTGTTGATGAGTTGTCTTCGTCATCTGTTTCAGTTTCAGTGCTGGAGTTGCTGCTAGATTCTGGTGGTGTAGAGGTGGCTTGAGTGCTGGTTCTAGATGTGTGGAGTGATGAGTGGCTGCTGTTGTGTAGGTCTTCTTCCTCACTGATGTATTGGAGGCGTTCGTGCCTCCTTTCTTGGAGATGGTCTGATGTTAAGAAAGGGGGCTTTAAACCCGCTATGTGGTTTGTAAGTTTTCTGATTAGTGGGTTATTGTGTTCTGTAATTTTGTCTGTGAATGATTTGTTAATGTTTTTCAGGTGGTCAACAAGACTAGATAAGGATGTCTGCTGGAGCATGGTTCTTCTGTGTGTTCTTGAGTGGCTGTCTGTTATCTTACGAAGACCTGCGTAGTATGTTGTGTAGAGTGGCCTGTGAGTTTTTGGTGTTGCTGTGATCCATACNCTGTTATCTTACGAAGACCTGCGTAGTATGTTGTGTAGAGTGGCCTGTGAGTTTTTGGTGTTGCTGTGATCCATACTGGTGCTGCGTAGGTCTCTTCACCATCATACTTCCGCAACTTCTGTGTTATTCTTGTTTTCAGTTCGATTCCGCTGGCTGGAGTGATGATATGGTTTAGTTTGTAGATGGCTCCTCTTGTTTTCCCTGCAGTCTCACGGANTGTGATCCATACTGGTGCTGCGTAGGTGAGAAGTGGTAGTATGAAGGCGTTGAAGACTGTTATTCTTGTTTTCAGATCGATTCCGCTGGCTGGAGTGATGATATGGTTTAGTTTGTTCTACCGAGGAGAACAAAAGGGACGTCAGAGTGCCATGTGTTGGTTGAAATTGAGTTTTGGGTCGAGTGTGATGCTTAAATATTTTATTTTGTCTGACCAATTTATAGGTGTGTTGTTGAGAAGCATTGGTGGCGGTGGGGGGTCTGCTGTGAAGCGAGAAAAGTATATGGTTTTTGTTTTTTCAAGATTNTGTGTTGGTTGAAATTGAGTTTTGGGTCGAGTGTGATGCCTAAATATTTTATTTTGTCTGACCAATTTATAGGTGTGGTGTTGAGAAGCATTGGTGGCGGTGGGGGGTCTGCTGTGAAGCGAGAAAAGTATATGGTTTTTGTTTTTTCAAGATTTAGTGAAATGCCTGTTGTGTTGAAAAACTTGCTAATTATCTGGAAGGCATCCTGGAGTTTGCGTGTTAATTCGGATGTGTGTTTGTCAGAGGCCTGTATGATGGTGTCATCTGCGTATAATGTGATGTTTGTGTCTCTTGGAACTGGTAGTAGGCGGATGAATAATGCGAAGAGTATAGGGCTTAATATGGCTCCTTGAGGGACTCCTGCTTCTGCTGGGTGTCGGCTGGAGAGGTGATTTTGTACTCTAACTTGAAAGGTTCTGTTGGATAAAAATGAGTTTATGACGTGTATGAGGTGTCTAGAAATTCCTGTTGCGGCAAGGTTAGAGATGAGGTGACTGTGATGAACTGAGTCGAATGCTCTTGTTAAGTCAATGAGGATTGCTGCTGCCCTGTGTTTGTTTGTTATTGCTGTGAAGATTGAATGGGTGACCCTGGCTATTGCATGTGTGGTGGAGTGTGATTTTCTAAAGCCAAATTGAAAGTTAGGGAGAAGTTGTTCAGTTTCAATTGTTGCAAGAATTCTTTGTAGGATGATTTTTTTCTAAGATTTTGGAGAGTGATGGAAGCAGTGCGATGGGTCTGTATGATGATGGGTTGTCTGGCGCTTTCCCGGGTTTGAGTATGGGTACAATGATAGCATTTTTCCAGCAGGCTGGATAGTGTGATGTGATTAATATGCTGTTGAAAATTTTTGTGATGTAGATTATTGCTTTCTGGGGAAGGTGGATGAGAACTGCATTAGGAATGTTGTCTTCCCCAGGCGCGGATGAGGTTTTCAGGGTTTTTGTGAGAATATATTTTACTTCGCTGGNGACTTCGCTTGGTGTGACTAGTTTGGTATCTGGGTGAGTATCTCTTGGGGGAAGTGTGGTTGCTGGGGTTGTGTCATCTTCTTCTTCTGAGTCACTGGGTGGTGGTGAAAGAGCATGTGGTAATGTGGGTTGTTTGTATGTTAATTCAAAGTGTCGTGCAAGTGCTTCTGTTTTGTTCTGGGTGTCTTCGTGAGTGTTTGTGCCTTCTTTGAGTGGAGGTATGGGAGGAGGATTTTGTTTTTGTGTTCTTAAGAACTGCCAGATGGATCCATTTTTGGTGGTGAGTGCTGTTAATTTTCTTGTGTTTTCCTCCTGTGTCCATTGTTTGTATAGCTTTTTGCTTTTGTCGCGGAGATGTGTGTAGGCCCACCAGTGGTGAGGTTGGCGGGATTGTTGCCATGTTTTGCGGAATCTATTTCTGAGTTTTTGTATGTGTCGTATTTTTGGTGGCAGTGTGGGTGATGTGTTAGATGGGTTGGTGAGTGGAATGGCATTGTCTGCTGCGGCTTTGATGATGTGTGTGAGGTTTGAGGTGTGATATTCCAGTTCTTGGGAATTGTTTATTGAAAAGTTTAGATTGATATTGTTGTTTACAGTTTCCTGAAAATATTTCCAATTGGCTTTACTGAATTTGTATTTTTGTTGTTGTGGTGGAGATTTGGGGGTTAGGTTAATATTTCCTGTTACTGGGTAGTGGTCTGAAGTGCCAGAGTATGAGACCTGTATATTTTCAATTTTGATGTCTGTTGAAGTGATGAAGAAATCTATGATTGAGTAGTGATCATACTGATGGGAATAGTGAGTGTAAGAGTTTGGTGCTTGCAGTGCGAGTGGTTTATTGGAAAGGTATCTGTGTAGCTGGATGCCGTGTCTGTTGTTTGAGGGGTTATTCCAGGATGTGTGTGCAGCGTTAAAATCTCCCATCAGTATGATGCGTGTGTCTAAGTTTCTAAGTGTTTCCAGATCTGTGGTTGTAATGCTGTTGCCTGGTTTTATGTAGACTGCCGCAACAGTGATTGGGCCGGTGTGGTCATGGATGCGGATGGCTATCGCTTCAGTGGTGTCGTATATTTGTTGAGGTCTAATGTTGTAATTTATTTTGTTTCTAATGAGGAGGGCCACTCCTCCCCCTTTGGTGTGTGATCTGTCTTTCCTAACTGTTCTGTATCCTTTTATGGAGAATGGAGTGTTTGGGGTGAACCAGGTTTCTATGAGTGCTATGATGTCTGGATTGTGTGTGTTAATAAGTTGTATTAGTTCCTCTTGTTTGTTCACCACTGAGCGTGCATTCCATGACAGTAAGCTCAGCCTGTGACATGGCCTATTGCACATGACTGAGATCACACATGGCTGAGAAGATGGCTTCGAATCTGGCCTCAGGGGTGGTGGTGTTTTGAAGTTTGGCTACTGCTTGTTTGATGATTGGTAGGTATGGGCGAAGGGCTTCGATGAATATTTTGATGTCTTGGATGGATTGCATGAGCTCTGTTATTTCTGTTTGAGTTTGTTGAGGTGTGTCCTGCGTTTGGTTGAGTAAATTTGGCCTTTGCTGGAAGTTTGGATGAAGGTTTTGCTGTGGTCTGTATGCTGGGGCAGGCTGTTGCATGTATGGTGGGGGGCCACGTGGGTGCATGTGCTGCCTTGGTTGTTGTGGGGTTATGATTCTGGGTTGAGGTGCCTGTGAAGTGGATGGCCTAGGAGTTATTTCTGTGGCAGTTCTGTTGAGTGGTTGTGGGAAATTTTGGAGAGTTAGTGCTGGTGGTTCTGGTGTTGGAAGGATTGGTTGCTGAAGAGTTAGCCTGTGTTTTAGTTGTTCCTCCTTTTCCTGTCTTTTTTGGCACATTTTGTTGCCTGCCATGTGGTCCCCTCCACAGTTTGGGCAGGTTTTGGTTTGTTCTGGGGTCAGAGGGCATTCTGAGAGTGGATGGCTCTGTGAACATTGAGGGCATTTAGGGGTCCGGTAACAATTGGCTGCCACCTGGCAGATTTTGCATCTTCTCGGTGTGTTTGAGGTGTACTGATCGGTCTTAATAATGTAGTGGAGTACTTGTCTTGTGTTCAATAGTTTTGTTTCTTGGCTTTTGTCTGGCAGAATGACCAGAATTGGTGGGGAGTAGAAGGGACTTCGTTCTACTTTTGGGTCACCCAAGATTTTAACAATGGGGTTGGTGAATCCCTGTGCTTTTAGGTTCTCTTCGATGTCATCCGGGTGGGTGTGTCTGGGAATATTTCTGATAATGATTCTTGCTTGCGCTTGTTGCCCTGGGGGGCTGAAAGTATAGGGTTCCATTTTATTTTCTATTAGATATTCTAGTAAGAGTTTGTGAGTTTTGAAGGAGTGCGGGTCAAACCTTATTCGATTGCCTTGGTTGAGAACTGTAAAGGTGCCTATTTTTTGTTGAAGCCTGGTGAGCGTCGGTGTTGGGTTTCCTCCCATTGTTTGGTGGAGATTTTCGCGAGAGCTGGCTGGTGTTTTGTCAGATTTTTTGTTTATTGGTGAGTGTGTGGAACTAAATGATGAGCCAGAGTCAGTGCTCCGCCGCCTTCTTCGGGAAGTCACTGTTTGAAAACCGTCCTCCATTTGGGGGTCATCTACTATGATCTCTTCATTGTCAGATTGGCATTCTGAGATGTTTACCTGGTCGTGATCTAGTGCATTTTATATGTTATTTGAGTGGAGATCTATCATGTTGTCTTCCATTTGGGAGATTGATTGGGATTCTGGAATGATGGTTGTTGTTTTCCGAGTTGTTGGTGGAGATGGTTGAGACACTTGTGCTGCGGAGTTAATGTGTTCCTGCGAAGTGGTTTCGTAGACACTTGTGTTGGCTGCTGGTTTTGACGAGGAGTTGGTTGGTTTTTTTGATGTTGACAATCCCGAAGATGATGTGTTGTTTTTTGAGTTCATCGATGTTTTGTTGATTGGTGTGGGCAGGGACGTTTTTTTAGTTGTTCCTGCGCGCTGTGCCTTGGGACGCTCGCCCCGATCCATGTTGGGATCGGGGGGAGAAATGAGTTCGTTGTTGCTAAACAGTATTTTAGTTTTTACGTTTATTTGCAGAAATTATCGTGTATTTAATTTAATAAGTTTGAGAATATTATTCGAAAATCACTGTTTAGTCGTTGAAAATGATGGGTGTTTGATGTAGTGTATGTGGGGAAATTTTTTATAAAATCACTGTTTAGAAGTCACTGTTCTTGAAAATCACTGTTTAGAAAATCACTTTTAAAAATCACTGTTACCTCGAGCTAACCTGGTACCTAACCTGGGCCCTCTGACCCCCTTCCTCTACCGGAAGCAGGGCTAGGAGTCGAGACCCAAGCTGGCTTTTATTGCTTCACGAGAGCACTGGTTTAACCTAAAAACCGCACTTTAAAAATACGCGAAACTTAGTAACAATTTGAAAGACGAAACTACTGAAGACAGCCCGCTTTCTTAGCAGCCTTTCCACTAAGGTGTTTTCTTTGTCGCTGTGTGCGTCCGACTGCTGTGTTCTGGCCAGAGCCCTGTGTTTTTATAGAAANCCACTAAGGTGTTTTCTTTGTCGCTGTGTGCGTCCGACTGCTGTGTTCTGGCCAGAGCCCTGTGTTTTTATAGAAATGTGTCTCTTCATCCCGGACCAATCAGCGAGCTCCGAGACTAAAGTGCGTTTATTGGTTGTGTCGCTCCTCATCTTGGNTGTCTCTTCATCCCGGACCAATCAGCGAGCTCCGAGACTAAAGTGCGTTTATTGGTTGTGTCGCTCCTCATCTTGGACCAATCAGGGAGTCCTGAGATGAGAAGGTGAATAAATGTGCTTGTGTTTATTAAAAACTTGTTATTTCTATATCAATTAGTTAATAATTCAATGAACCAATTGTATTTGGTGTGTCCTAGAATGTTTGTCTATTTAATTAGGTAAAGTAGTGAGTGCTGTAAGAAACAGCATCTGCTTTTCANGGACCAATCAGGGAGTCCTGAGATGAGAAGGTGAATAAATGTGCTTGTGTTTATTAAAAACTTGTTATTTCTATATCAATTAGTTAATAATTCAATGAACCAATTGTATTTGGTGTGTCCTAGAATGTTTGTCTATTTAATTAGGTAAAGTAGTGAGTGCTGTAAGAAACAGCATCTGCTTTTCATGTAATGTTTTCATGGCTTTCGCCTGTGTGATTGTGGGCCTAAGGTGATCCATTAGAGTAAAAAATTGTATTTCTCGCAGAAAAACNGTGTGATTGTGGGCCTAAGGTGATCCATTAGAGTAAAAAATTGTATTTCTCGCAGAAAAACGGCCAGTTCGTGCATATCTGCCAACATGGTCTTGTTTTCTGTTGTCTTGTTGTCCCTTCTCCTGTTTTACTGTGGCTTTTCCCTCTGCTGTTGTGTGGGTGCTTGTTCAATATATGGGTTTTGGAGTGGGAGGAATTCAGCCTTTGACTGAACATTTGTTCGCTTGTTTTCCTTCCTGTTGCCTAGTGATTGTTTGTCGGATTTTTGCGCCATTCTCTGTTTGCATGCCTCTATATGCATTTGAATCACTTGCACTGCTTCCACGCAGCCGAGTGTCCTGTCTTCTTGCAAAGTGCACATTCCCACTTTGCTTTATCTTCATCTTNATATATGGGTTTTGGAGTGGGAGGAATTCAGCCTTTGACTGAACATTTGTTCGCTTGTTTTCCTTCCTTTTGCCTTGTGATTGTTTGTCGGATTGTTGCGCCATTCTCTGTTTGCGTGCCTCTATATGTATTTGAATCACTTGCACTGCTTCCACGCAGCCGAGTGTCCTGTCTTCTTGCAAAGTGCACATTCTCACTTTGCTTTATCTTCATCTTTGAGTGTGCAATCTGCCTTTTGTGCGATCCCGCACATAACACGCAGATTGGATCAAGTGTGCAGTATGTCTTTGTGTGGCCCAGTGCACAACACCGCATGCACTGCACCACATCTGCGGCGCGAGGTTTGTACAGTTCTATACGAACTGATAAGTGTTGCAGTGTAGGTATTTTCAATGCATCAAAGTCACGATGTTGTTGCACTACAGCCACATAGACTGCAGGTGCCTCAAGGGGTGTATGGAATTTCCATNTGCATCAAAGTCACGATGTTGTTGCACTACAGCCACATAGACTGCAGGTGCCTCAAGGGGTGTATGGAATTTCCATATGTTCGTTACTGTAAAGCTGTATTTTCGAGACTCTTTATATAAGTCTCTAATGTGTGTATCGTGTGTTAGTCCTTTGATGACAATTTTTCGTGGTTTTTCGCTTCCCTTAGCGTGTGTGTAAAAGGGTATGCTATGAGTTTTCAGGAACTTGCAGGGAGCAAAATATTCCCCCNTTCGCTTCCCTTAGCGTGTGTGTAAAAGGGTATGCTATGAGTTTTCAGGAACTTGCAGGGAGCAAAATATTCCCCCTCGTCACAAGTACCTTTAAGTGTTTTTTGTTGGTGACTGTTGTTCTCCTAATATGTTTCGCTTATTTCCATTNCCCCTCGTCACAAGTACCTTTAAGTGTTTTTTGTTGGTGACTGTTGTTCTCCTAATATGTTTCGCTTATTTCCATTTAAGATTTATGTATGCGAGTTTCTTGGTGTCTGGAATGTACATTGGGTTTCCTAGTTCTACTCGTGTTTTTGCCTGTTTATTTAACGTTTTATTTGTATAACAATTATCGTCACTAAGGTAATCTGAATAAGAAGAGGAAGAATCTGCACATTCTTCCTCTCTGAGTGGTNTGTATAACAATTATCGTCACTAAGGTAATCTGAATAAGAAGAGGAAGAATCTGCACATTCTTCCTCTCTGAGTGGTTTAAAGGTATTTTTAACTGGAATACCAGAACGAGGTGGTGTCTGCATTCCTATTGGTGCTCTGTGTTTGCTGTTAGGTTTCCGCCATTTTGTGTAGTAATGTGTTGTGTCCGAGGAAGGAGAGACCGATGCCTCGCCTTCTCTGTGGTGCTTACCNTCCGCCATTTTGTGTAGTAATGTGTTGTGTCCGAGGAAGGAGAGACCGATGCCTCGCCTTCTCTGTGGTGCTTACCTGTAGTTGACTCCATCGAGTGCGTGTGCCTAAAACGCCTAAGACAGTCGTAGCTGACCGAGCTGCCTGAAGGGTAGCAAGACTAGGCCAGAAGAGGAAGGCTACCTGTTTTTTTTATGCTGAACTATTCTATTTGGTAAGCCATACCTAATCAAACACTGGCTTAATATATTTTTAAATTTAAAGTTATAATTAGAATTAAAGTTATTAAGTTCTATTGCAACAAAATTAATAAAAGATAAAAATTAAATTCAAATGGCCAGGGCTTTGTAAGTTACTGTGTAAGGCAGGGGTCAGCAACCTTTCTACCTTAAAGGGCCACATCAGATTTGTGTTACGTCANTTTGTAAGTTACTGTGTAAGGCAGGGGTCAGCAACCTTTCTACCTTAAAGGGCCACATCAGATTTGTGTTACGTCATGGGGGCCGCATGGTTTATCATACCCATAAACATACGAACAAGGTGTGATATAAGCAGAAAAACACATATTGAATTTAAATTTGTTTATTTCACACAAAACATTTCGTTTATAAGGTACACGATTATAAATTTAGTTTTTTTGTAAATTGAAATACAGTTTGAGTATAAATGAAGTTCGAAATTGCATTAAAAATACAATAATAGTTTTCGAGAGAATTTAATGGGAAGTTTGGTATTGCATCCTCTTCACAAGCTTGTCAATATCTGGTCTGATTTTCGAAGTTGATACTTTGATTGAATTTTCCAGATGAACGTTAGTCAATCTACTTCTGGTTTTATTCTTGACAAAATTCATTTTTGAAAACAACTGTTCGCAAACATATGTGCTGGCAAAGAGAGACATCATTTTAAGGGCGTTTAACCTGATATTGGAAAAGTTGTCTTTGTCAATATACTTAGAATAGAATTCAGTTAGTCCCAAGTTGAACTTTTCCTTTAAGTCTGAGTT
>NQII01012440.1:0-22881 GCA_002778355.1 Clitarchus hookeri
TATTTAACACAAATTGTAGTTTATTATTTTCGTATAGAACCACACCATTGCTATTTTGCTGTTTGATAAAATATTGACTTTCTGAAGCATTGGTTTTTTACCTGTGAATTTATGAATGGTGCAAAGCACCAGAGCGTTGTTACTGATATTACTCATCAGACACGTGCTACAACAGAGACAACTTCAGCTGCGAGAATGTAAGAAGCAAGTAAAGTCTATTTCCAGATGATACAGTGACAATGAGCATAGCTAGTTGGCGTGTAGTCTACGCTTTGCTTCCCAAGGCGTGACCATTCCAAAGACAAGCGTTGCTTACTTCGTAGCACGCCAAGGCGCGGGAAGATCGTATCATGGGTGCTAATTACTTTCTGTCCTAACTTTATGCTCGCTAAATACCGTCACAGTATATTTACTGACTATTTAACAGNTGGGTGCTAATTACTTTCTGTCCTAACTTTATGCTCGCTAAATACCGTCACAGTATATTTACTGACTATTTAACAGCGTTTGGTACCAAACACAGATATTAAGCTTACGTCGGTTAACAGTGGCTTGGAAGGCAGTCATCTTATGGGTAAATTAACTGTTTCAGACCCACATTAAAGGTATGGTCTTAAAATAATTCATTAAATTAGATTTGTATGAAATACTGATTTACTTGTCATTACCTACAGGAACCACTTTTTTTACATAAGAAATATTATATTGCAAATTTGTTTGCATAATGGTAAGTAAAAACCAAAATTTCAAAGGTTTTTCNTTTTTACATAAGAAATATTATATTGCAAATTTGTTTGCATAATGGTAAGTAAAAACCAAAATTTCAAAGGTTTTTTCGAACGTACAAATAAAATAATTCCAAATATTTACGTGAAATTTTACAACGGTGACTAAAAGATCATGATTTTATTCATTCATTAAAAGGCATTCTTAGCAAAAACTCATAATCTGTTATAAATCAAAAATATGCAAAAAAATATAGCGTTATTTTTAAAATTTCTTGAATCAACTAATGTTATCTGAATTCAGGGTAAAGTATCTCATTTCGGTAAGTGAAATGATTTTTTTTGTACGTCCTAACGATACAACATTTGTGATTCTGAGATGTAACTATGCAAAAGGTATACGTTATAAATGTTTTACATTCGAGGAAAGATTATTTGTAAGTATATCTACAAGTTTAACAGAAATCCGTAAAAATATAAAATAATGAAAATTTTCGTAACCATCACACTTTACTTATATTTTCACGTGTTGCAAACAAGGAAATTTCTGATGAGTGCTGTAGTTAAGCATACACAGCATTTTTTCGTTTCACAGCCTGTGATCTGTGGGCCTATTTGTATTTGGCTGCAGTAATATGAACCATTCATAACCTATAATCATAGAACGGTTTAAAAATCACTTATCGCAGCATTATTAAAAATGTTATAATTTTACAGATAAACTTTTTGTAATTTTACAAATGTTTGTAACAGTACAAAAATTTCTCTCGTAAAATTACTTGTTCGTAAAACTACAAGAGCCATGTTTGTAAGAGACCTCAAGAAACCTCTTGTACTATACTAACCCGTATACATGAGCTCAAGAAAAATGACGGACACTCAACAACGTAAAACTCTATATAGCGGTTTGTGCAAAAAACTAGGGGTAATGCAAAGTGTTAGTTGCTTGCAAAAATAAATGCATTGCAAGTTTTAATAAGGAAAAACACTTAAAACAATTCAACTACTCTTAAAAAAATTAACCACAAATTAAAAAATACGCGACGCTATTACTCAATTAATTGTTAACATTAATATTTAATATAAATACAGAACTTTTAAATGAAATAAATGCGGTTTTAAGTATTCTTAACTAGATAACATCATTAATACTTTGTACGCATTAACACTTATTCAAAACAAAAATATTCGCTTTCGTCGTAGGGCAAGTTGCCTTGTTGAAGGTGTGGGTTCTGGTCCTCGTGTGGACGAGGTGTAGTCTCTTCTTTTTTTGGGGAGGGAGGATATAATTTAAAATATTTCCCCCCATTTTTTATGTTATTAATTAATAGAATTAGTTTTTTAGAAAAATACTAAAAAGGGGTGCATGTACTTATGTACGCGCATTAGAAGTTATACTTACTTGCCATGACTAAAATAAAATTTTCCTGCATAACCTCAAATATTTGAAAACACTTTCTAAATGTTACTATACAATTTGTGTTACTAACTAATTTTTCGCTGCACAGTGCAAGTAAAATTAATTAATAAGATAAATATATTTACAATGAATTACTAATATAAATGCAATTTTTTTCAATTTACTTATTACATGAGCTGATTTTCCGGCGGTTTTAAATATAATCACGTGCTTTTTTGTGTACCTTGCGTTTGTATATAGCTAGACGACACGCGCATGCGCGTTGGGTCATACCCCTACCACGTTCACTGTCGAATTTAGTTACACCGTGCGCGCGCAACTTCCGTTGCACACTAAACTTTTGCCCTGAACGCGCCAAAAAAAAGTAAAACTTCAAAAATACTTTATGCCCACTTCTCAATATTGTTAGTTGTAACACAAGCCTATGAGTTGTAATATTACAAACCTATGTTTTGCAGGTTTTTACAAAAAGCTGTTTGAATTTCTACAAAGATTTTCTTTCAACAGGGTTTTCAAAAACATTTTTCTTGTAAAAGTTGAAAACATTTTTTACAGTGAGAACAGGCCGTTGGTCATTGGGCCTCGCAGTTTACAGCCGGCCAAAAATAACCTTCATGTGGGTTATGTACCTGCTCAGTTGTGAACTCTGCTGAGACTTAATAGGTTGCGCAGAGTCTTTTGCAACACAATAACCAATTAGTAGGGACACTTTATTTTAAGGGGGAAAAGCCCACGTCCAGGAGCAGGTAAAGTAATCTTAAGTTACGATTTACTTTGACGATAGGGACGCTTCAATTTCTATCCGTCTCAGGTGCTTGCCAGCCAATCACAGACGTCCTCTGCCAGAGCAACATAATTCTGACTGGGCCAGTCAAATCCCATCATGTATTCCCTCTAATACATGCGGCCAATAACTGAAGGAGCATTGGACGTGTGCATGTAGTATACAGCGCGTTTCAGAAGGTTACCGACTAGGAACTCGGGCTCCAAAGTGATCCTTCACATGGCATTCATTGGATGAATCGTGTGTACACCGTTGACGATGTTCAATGTTACACAGGGGCGTTGGTTTCCTAACTGCAGCAGAGTTGACCTTGGCCTTGTGTTGTCTCAAGTGGTCCACGGGTAATTGGTGTCTTCATTTGTGTCGTGAGGTTGGTAGTTTTGAGCGCAGAGGAGCATAGATTTGACGGTGTTGCACCTGAATTGCGTGTGGGGGTCGTCAATTTGATCAACTTTTGTAAATACAAGTACACAAATATGCGTAGTGAATTGTGGAGAACTTAAGAGCATTTCATTGGTACGCAGTCAAACAAGTGGATTAGGTCCTTGCAGTCAACACCTGGTACAAACGCTGGATCTCTTTACATAACAAGGGTTGCTAGTCAAAGGTTGATCTATTCTCTGCACTCTGTATGTTCCTAAAGTTTGTCGGTATCGTTTTGTAACGCTGTATAAAATACAGTCTGTGTGAACGTTTTATAGCAAAAAATCGGGTGTCCCTAGCAATGAGAAATAATTGTGTTTCGGGTCACCCTATGTCGTGGTTCACACTTCACTAGTTGTGGTGCAGACTCCCGAGTTGGGGCAAGCACACGCACGTATTTCTTCAAATGTGACATGAGGATGGCTTAGCAACGGAACGCAATTCTATATTAATAACATGCGAGAACATGAATTCAGACTCACCTATTATTATAAGCAAGGTCTCCGTAAAGAGATTCACAAGACTACCAAGTAAATCGTATCGTGTAAAAAGCTACATTGTATAATTTTTTAAAATAAATTGTTTTAAATTAATTAAGGTTGCAAGTTTTTGTTATGTGTTTCAGCCGTTTCCAAAATTGATATAACACCCGAGTATCGGACTTGTGCACTGGTGCAGTTGAAACACAGAAGCTCAGATCCTGGAAACATTTAAATCTTGTTTAACGCCACTGCTTCGCGCCGGTTGGAGAAGGGAAGGGATATACTATGCATTGGAACATACACAGATATGCCTTACTCTGGGTTAGAAAGCAAAAAGTTTGTGCTCCAGTCAGCTTGGTCTCGCAGAATCGCTGTTATATCAAGCCGCCTGCAAAAGTGGACCACGCAGGGAATTGGGGAAGTACTTAATGACGCACGCACAAGATCGCAACGCAACAGGAACAAGAGTGGGTGGCTTGTGAAACTGCAGGCGCGGCAACTGCCGAGTTCGTGGGCTTACATCAGAGCGTGCGGTCCCAACGTAGAGATCGTGAACCGGCCAATTACACCGCGAGCTAGGTGTGGGCCAGGACGCTGGTCCGTATTCGTCAGTAGGATTTCGTTGTTGCGTGCCACAGAACTAACCTCACTCTCGTCGTGACAAGTGCCACGTTCCATCTGACTGATACTGTCTACATTCCTCATACCGAGAGAGCGAGATTTGATAATCGACCCGCTATTACACTGCCCAGTTATTAGCTGGATGCAAGAATCGATTTAAGTACATTTAGAGTAATCTAAACCGTTGTTGCGTGAAGTGTTTCCCATAAATTAATGAGTATTGTCTAATAGGAGTCCACCTAAAATTTGCCAACATCCTTTTGCCTAGAGGCATTTAACCACAATGAGTTTTGTCTTTTAAAGGTATTTTCCTTACATTGCTACATCTTTCCTTCTGCCTTTTCACTTAGTAGGGTTTTGCCTAATGGCTATTCCTAAAATATGAAATCTGTTGTTTATCTAGCGACCTCCTAGAATTTCCACTCTTTGAGGCAAGTAACATAACCACAAATAAACACGCGTTGCTGTCGATGACACAACGAAGCATATTAATTGACTGTCTGAAAAATACATGCAAATGTAACTTCTCTTTATAGATTTAGGAAGTAGTGGGACTGGCCTCAACATTGAATGAACTCAGGGTTTCCCCTGCCCGGCACTTCAAGTGCGTTGCAGAGTGTTTGAAATCCTGGTTTATTGACGAAACTATTAAGCGTGGCCCCAGTATGTTTACCTACGAAAAGTCATCATACCTCAGACGAGGACGGAATAGTACGTTAAAGTTACCATGCATGCTGTAAACATTATTTTGAAGCACTCCAATATAGTTGAAAATGACTTCTTCAGACTACCGTATCTTATACCATACTAGTCGGGTACGAGCCAAACTACGATAGGAGACTGTGTCGGAATTTGCTACAGACTTTCCATAAGTAAAATGATAGGGTCACAGCTGAAAGTGCCACAGGTAGACGCAGCACTACGATAACACCTGCACGCCAGTTCAGAGCCGTGCGCATAGCGGCGATGACGCTCCTGTAGCGCGTACGAGTGTGACCCTTATAGCTCCAACGCTTTTAGACCAAGAAAGGAGAGGCAGGCAGGCGGTCCCCAAAAAGGAACACGGTTAAATAAGTTACTTTAAGATACGACTTTTGTAAGGAGCTCCGACGATGTGTGAGGTTTCATCCAGCGAAGATGAAGGCGACCCACTGACAGTTTGCAAGGAGGACCGGTTTGACAATAACCAGCTGCAGACAACCATGTTATTAGGAACTTGCCGTGAGGAAGGAATCCTTGGCAGAGGAGTGGAAATGCCACGTGACTGACCTCAGCAGAGACGTGCGCCAGAGGAAAGGATGTGCGTCAGTCTTCAGGTCGTGAAACCCGAGTCCCTAAGTTGGTTCACTCTAACACGAGCACTTTTGAAAGCTTTGCTTATATTCTCTTTCAGCCCAACATGCATCCGTCCGTAACAACATTTAAAATACAAAACTTTTGTTGACGTAAAACCGTGCATCATTCGTCGAATAAGCGACTCTGCGTGGAGCAGTTACAAATATAAATACTTTTTAATAATGGACTGAGCCGTAGAGAAATGAGATGGGCTCCATAGTTGAAATTGTACTGGCCGCTTCCTTTTCTCTGTTAAAATACAGCAATGCGTTTTGAGTATAAAAGTGGTCACAATTGAATACTCTGATGATAAAAAGTGGTTTATTTCTAGTAAAAGCAATTATTTGCATTTGTTTAATTTCCCAAACTGGCCTTTTTGGCCTATATGCAATAAGTTACACTCACCTGCTACCCCGGCTGAAGGTCGTGATAACGGGCACTCTTGTTGTAATTAATCTAAAATATGAGTCAACTTACATGGATATGAATTCGAAATCTCTTTTCTTATTCATTGCCAACATTATTGCTTATTTTTGTAAACCGTGTTTTCGATTGATATGTGTTGTTCAGGGAAGAAATTTTCCATATAATTGTTTGAAAAGTTTTCACTTTACGAAGAAACATCTATCGATATCACTGAATTTAGTAGCTATGGTGGTGAAGATATCACTGAATGTAGTAGCTATGGTGGTGAATATATAATTTAATGTTGTAGATATGGCGGTGAAAATATCACTTAATGTAGTAGCTATGGTGGTGAAGATATCACTTAATGTAATACCTATGCTGGTGAAACACTGCAGACACAGGCAGTTGGAAGCCGAGTTCAGAAATTAGCTGTGAGGTAATCCAACGACATAAAATTGATCCGTTATTATTGCACACGAGCTTAAATACTTTCAAAACGCGTGCAAGGTACATCGCCACGGTAGAAATGCACAGAAATATTAAAGTGCCTTCGGATGCAAGTTGTTTCATAGGTTTATAAAATCTGTCCTGGCTGGAGGTTTGAGAGGCCCGAAAATTCAATGGAAATTCCATATGATGAATTACATCATTTAAGCTAACACCGAGTACAGTTCCATATATAATCATTAAATTAATCATTTAAGATGAAAAAATGTGTGAATGAACTAGGTCTTTTATTATACACCATTGCAGAATTTGTTGAATGGTGCATAATGTTTGAAATGCCATCTACGAAAGCTTGTTATGTTTTGTGTTTGTATGAGTTGTATTCGCTGTAACGTCCTGTTTCTGTGCTTTCGCCTGTTTCAGCCACCGACTTGTATTGGGAATTATGGATATACTGCCTTTAATTGTGTCGAAGATATTGAATTGTACTTTTTTCACTTAAAAGAGTAAAGCATGTATGTGACAAATTTATAATGTGATTTCCATTCAACACTGAATTACATATACGTATAAACACTAACAAACACTTAAAAAATACAAGGTCCAAAATGTATAAAATTATGTAAACTTTTTTTTACAAAAATCAGCATAATTCTATCTATTGGACCACCGAAAAAGCAAAACACAAATAGTTAATTATAGCACCAGCCTCAGTTATAAACATATAAACTAATTTTTCATGACAAGGAGGCATATATTTGAATATTGGTTTGAGATTATTGTTTGGTAAATTTGTGAACAACAATCGCATTTCAAATGAATACAAATAAATAAATTTTAAGGAAAGATCTTAATATTACGATAAAATTTAAACTTTAAGCAAAGTTTCAATAAATAACAAAATTTATATTTTATTTTTCAATTTTGTCTTCGTTAGGTCGTTCGGAGGTTCTTGATTATATATATATTTATTAATTAATATCCTGCGTTGTTCCTTTAGTTTATAGCTCATCCTGGTGTTCTTGTTTCGTCTCATTTACGAAATTTGTTGTGTGGTATTTTCCACCGCTAACTGGGTCCTATTATTATTTTAGTGTCAATGCATTTTTACGCCATATTCTGTTTTTTTTTTCGACGTTCTACAAAACTAAGTTAATGAAAATATTTAATTTATGATTCAGTTCAACTTTAGTATAAATAAAAATATTGTAGGAACATTAATTTTTGGGGAGTTCACTCCCCCCGAGTGAACGGGCAGGAAGCCATTAAAATGTTTTATATGTAATCCTCAGAATGATGTAGAAGATTCGTGTTTCCTTAAGAACGTATACCAGATCTAAGCCGCATTTACAGATCTATTAAACGGGTAACTGTATATCTACCGCTGTATCTATTCTTCCGCTGGGTTAACTACAGGTTTACTGCGTTGAACGAGAATATTTTCATCCTTCGCCACAACAGCAAAAGTGAGAAAATATGAAAAATATAAATAAACTTAAAGTTGTAACTGGTGAATGTGCTCCCACATTAATTCTCAACCGTTTCACACGTAGGAAAAAAAACAGTAAATAAATGAAATATTATTGGCGTGTTAGCATATGTGTTCAGACAAAGGAACCGGCACCGGCAAAGTTAATAACGCTGGTGGAGCATGCCCAGGTAAGCTATGGCAACCTTGTAATTCCAACTGTCCTCGCGGAAAGCGTAAAAAAAAAAATTATTGTGATCTTAACGTATTAATTCCTGGAACGCGATGTGGTTTAGGGTGATAAGGCAGGTCCTCATTTTTCTTTACCTTTAACATATTCATTGGAAAACCACTTAAACTAAACTTCAGCATCACATAATTATATGTGACAACAGGTTTGCAACCCTTATTTTCTTTATGACAAACTGTTATGGCAGCGAATGGTTTTGCGGTGGCTGCAGATGTTCGTTTTAATACATATTATCCTGAATGTCATTTTACCATTACAAATACTTTCTGTAATATTAACAATATTTTTTTTTCATCTCTACTTTCTAGGGCTGGTACCAACTTTACAAAGCATTTTCGACCATACGCCACCTTTTTTTTCGACATATTTTTGTAAAAAAAAATGTGCAGGTGGAATTTGTCGCTGTTTTCCTGTCTCAACCTCTCTACGCCAGTACACACACTAGAAAATACGCTGTACGAATATATGCCGATCTTGTTTGATGCAGGTAGGAAGCATACTTTGAGCTAGAGCTGACCCAGCTGCAGTGGTTGATGACATGAAGAATACAAGTCACTTACCTTGATACAGCGGTAACGTGGTCACGCCTCCCGAGGATGCTGAGGACTTGGTGTCGCCGAGACGAGTGGACCAGCTGCTGGAAGATGATAACCTGGTCCAGCGAGCTTCTGCTTCAGGGCTGCCTGAAGATGCTGCACCTTCCTACTGCAACATTGAAACATGTGTTGCAGCGTTAATGGCTGTAGGCTTTTTTATGCACATACTGATTTAAAAATAAATTTGTAGAAGTAATATTTTACTTATTAATTTTCTAAAATATTTTTTGTTAATTGGAAACACCCAATTTTTTTGCTTGACTTGGACGGTTCAAAATCCTAGTTTCAGCGCTGGCCTACACATATTTATCTCATGGTTTGCTTGTTAGAACAACGGTTAAATATGGTTATAAACATAATGTATTTATAAATATTAAATAAAATTTGCAAGTTGAGAAGATTAATTTACATCCGAAATGGTTTTCAACTTCATAGCTAGAGGGTTTCCAAAAATTAAAATTACTAATTTGGAGTAGAAAATTTGTGAACATTAATTCGTGTTGCTAAAATATAAAACCTTGATTGTAAAGTATAAAAATGACCAAAACATATCATATAATAACTATTGGTTTTTTTTATAAGTACGAGTATTATTTGCAGAATCTCGCTGCCATTGTCAATTAGTTTGATTTAGCTTTAGAAAAAGCTATGTTGATGTGTTAGAATTTACTGTTCTTTTTTTATACTCTTCAGCGGCCATCATCACGGTTGAAAAGCAACTAGTCAAACTTAAATATTAATACTGAATTGTATACAGAAACTTCTGTAAAATGTACTGCTATTGTCGGAATAGCACATTGTCAGCACATTCTGAAAGGTCAAAAGTTAATTCTGTAAAAGGTTTGTTAATTTATTGCTAACACTTTTAGAGATCCTCAAACTAACTACAATTGAATTGCAGATACCAAAACATTCTAACTGGTTTGTCCATTACCGAACAAAACGATCACGTAATTTGACAACAGAAATAAAAAACAACCCCAAAACAGACAGGCAAATCAGAAGGAAACAACATATATCATATCGTTCTGTAAACAAACTACAGATAAGACATCCAAGGTCGAACCTCTTTTCTAAAATGTTAAATTTACATTGGGAAAAAGGATATGGTCTGTCTCATATAAGTGGGCGAGATTTTGACAGTCAGTGAGTGGCAATTGACGAATACGAAACAAACAACGTGCCATTTACAAAACTCTTTATCAGCTGATGCATGAACGAACAGAAATTGATATTACGTTGGCTATTCTGAGTGCACTGCCGACGCACGTTAGACAAGCAGGAAATACGCAGATAAGAAAGAGTTCCTAGATTAATTAATACATTTTATTACACGTGGTCATAAAACAGTGGTTTTTAGTGTAACAAACTAAACTTCGTGCTAAAGTAGTTATGTACAGGTGTTCAAAATGAAAGGCAAATTAAAACGATCCGTATTAAAATTAAAAAAATTCAAATCCTGGGAGTTCTTTTTCATGTCGTATCCTCACTCTCCATCCATTCTTTCCACACACGCTTAAAATTAATTCCAAAAGCCTACAGAAAGATCACAGTGTATTGTTGAATAATTTTTTAAAATAATTTTACGAAATGTATTTCAAACTCGTGTCTTTTCAAGCCAGTAAAAGGAGAAAAGTCAACTTTTGTAAATACGGGATCAGGAGGCAGGACACGTGTGCCATCATTTATAAAAACCCAACTGCAAAAGTCCACTTACAGCTTTGGCAGTTATATATTGCAGGCCAAATCTATATAAATAATGCCAAATGACATAACTTTCTTCTACACTAATTACTGCCAATTGGTATATTCTTGGCCACGTAGAGCTTGTGTATAATGCATAAATGTCAGTAAAGTTTGTTTAACCAAAATCAGTTCAGTGGTTCTCATTTTATGTCTCGCCTGTCTCCCGCACTCTACTTATATTGCCTGGAGTGAGGTGCGTCTAGAATTTTCCCAGTGTAAATTAAATATTGGAAATAACACACTGGACCTGGGTGATTGTGACGGCCTACGCAAGTCAAGAATTCGCCTAATTTCACATCGCTATGGATTGCTGTTTCTACGCTAGGGTCGTGGACAATGGCTTACCCGCTCAACTGACCATCTCGCTGCTGTTGCCTGCGTGAGTGCCGAACTCCAAATGACGCGCGGTGCGCTAGTGGGCTGTTTCTAAGCTCCGCCTGCTTCCCCTTCCCACGTCGCAGCACCGCCATGACAACGTGATGCAAGCCAGAAAGGATGCCACCAGGGGGAGTCTCCGCTCAGTGAACGTTGGAAAATGTTCGAGAAGAAGGTGGCAAAAATTATATAAAAGGCTCGTGCTCTCCCTTGCACGGGAAAACAGGCCAGGAACTTTATTAGGGAAGGAACTGCTGTTCCACTGGTTTAAATGGTGGAGGGAGTGGGGGTTGCTTTGCATAATAATGTACATATATGTAATATACATTTTAATTATTTTGCATGAATAAATTAAAAATCATGTTTTTGTAGGGGATTTAATGTCATGGAATTATATTAGAGTTTTAATAGATTTTGTAATCCCATATTGGAAATGGCCATTTCGTATTTCAAACAAAGGGAAAAGTATATGAGATTTTTTAACTATTTATTTCTCTGTGCAAACCCAAAGTAAGTTTTATTTTACTCTTTAATGCCACACTGACAAAAGGGCTGTATGAGAGGAGAGGGAGGGTGTCTCTGTTTCTTGGAAAACGAACATTTTCCTGAGGAAACAAAGACGAAGTCCTATTAGCATGTGTCGGCTGAAACCATTACAGTTTATTATATGTTGTTTGTTTATCTTATCTCTTAGCTGGAATTTGACAGCCCAGAGTGGTTATCGTGTTATATATGTCGCAGCAGGCTTATCAGTTGCAGGTTTTTGCAAGCCTAACCATTATCACTTGCATCTATGCATGAAAGAGACGTACACAGACCCGACAAGCAACAAACCATCGTACAAACGAAGTAGCAAGAAAAAAAAAAACCAAATTGAGAACAACTCACCTAGAGAAATATCGTTGTAAATTCAAGGCTAACTTACATTGTTCAATTTAAAATATGTAAATAACCGTCCAGCAGTCAATGGTGACGGCAGTCGAAAAAAACCGTATCACAAAACTTTACAAAAAAAGTGACAGGAGATGAATTATAATACAAGAAAAATTTACACAGCAAAAGACATAAAAAACAAGTAAGCACTGGTAGAACGAAACCCAAAGCCACAGGCCAAAAACCATTTACAAAAAATACAATTCAATAAGATTTCAGGGGAGTTTGGCTTTTGGTAAACGATCACTGCCACAGTCGAGATTACGAATGAAAAATAGAAAAACAGTAAATTTTCTATGATTGTTTTTTGTATCCAGTATATCAGTTGAAAAAGGAAAAGAATTTCAGGCCTCGAAACGTCGTTGAGTGCTATTATATCAGTTGAATATTTATTGTGGTTTGTTTCTATCATCTGAGTTTCGGTTTTCTTCGTAACAGTGTCAAATTGTTGGGTTTTTTTTAAAGAAGTATTAATGTTGGTTTAGTGTGTTTTGGTACAGGGATAGGATCCAGAATTCGCCCACCTTCTTTGATTACATCATACATAGTCAGAGGTCGCACTCAACTGCCAAAATGATTAGATTTTCCTTGTGATGACTTTTTTGCTTTTGAAAATGACGGTTTATACACTAAACACNCGTATCAATGAAGCAGGGTCACCGCTCAATGCAACTGAAGATCCACAAAGAATATACAAACTTCAGCCACAAAAAGTAGCCAGCCCATAATAATTAGAAAATAATTATATGGTCATTTTTATTTATGTTCAGTTATTGTTTAAAAAACTTAAAGATTTAAGTATACCATGTTACGTACTACTACCTTCGCATTTTTTAAGGATAATGAAATTGTTAATCCATTACCATTATGTAACCCAATCAAAGGACCATCATATGAGATAAAATAGGTATGCCCCTTTCCTCTCTTACCATAACCAACTACGCACCCACCAACGACCAACCCCCCCCCCTCTTGCCCTGCTAACACCGTTATCCTCCTCATATTCACCTCTGTGACACCCTCCCCTTTTTTTCTCACTCCCCAGCCCTCTTTCTGCCGAAATAAAGCACCCAATCCAACCTCTTTTTAAGCCTATTTTCCAAAGGAAAGAAAGGCTTATGTTATCACTTTCCTGTCAGTGTGGCTGCATATGTGTGTATGTGTGTAATATGTGAGTCTGTGAGTGCCTTTGATTGTGTGTGTGCCCCCTTTAAATTTCTGAACTCTTGAACTGAATTTCACCAAACTCGGTACACATATAGTACTAAGTAAGGACACGTGACTTTTGTAGTTTTCCACAACGCAGTGTACTTACTTTTAAAGTGGAGGTCATTTTAATATATTTAGGGTTATATGTCATATCTTAGAAAACATTGAACCTATGTAAAGCAAATTTTGTATTATGACAGGGCAAAACGTAAGAATAGAATTTATAGGCAACTATTGTTGTTGATCCGCTATTTTGGAAAATTAAAAAATTAAAAAAATTAAAAATATAGCTTATACATTATATCACAAAATTTAATAATACTATTTTGCCAAATTTGGCACGTATGATGAACTTTGATATGCGAGGCAAATGTAAGTAATTGATGTAATTAGGCACTTAACTTCAAAATTGTGACCATGTAAATACTTAACGTTTATTTTACATAATTACCATGCCATTTGACCAATTGCAACCAAATTTCCTATACTGACAGGGTCTATTTTAAGCATCATGTATGTAAAAAAAACAACCACTTTTGTATGCAATTTTATAAGATAGCGTTTAATTAATTAATAGGGTTTTTTGTGTAATATCACGTGAGATATTTGACAGATTGCTGCCAAATTTGGCAGACCAGTAGTCCTGCGGCAGTTCATATGCACAAATATGCTTCAAATGTGTCAGACACTTATTTTCAAAATTGTGGCCTACTAGCTATTTTGGCATAGTATCCTATTTCTTCAAATACTATTCCAAACAACTTTGTATTCTGGGAGTGAATAAAACTAAAATCGAATGCATCTAAACATACCCTCATTTGTCCTCAATTTTGTAACATAGTGCCACAGAAATAAATAAATTTGTTTTCATATCTCGGGAAAAAAAACCGATTCCTACCAAGTATGGCAAACATGTAATACTCCTGTAGGTCATGCTAACTGATGTGTTTTAGGTATGTCAGGCATGTATTATCAAAACGGCGGCAATATATAGCTATTTAATTTTTAAATTTTATATCGTCGAAACTATGTGAATAATTTCAATGAAACTTTGTATGCTTGCTGAATATATTACAACCATCATAGGCGCATAGTAACTATCTTTTTTTCTTTATTTATTAAATCAGTATTACATGAGAAGTTAAAATTAGTCAATATATTCTAAAACAGCCGATTTATACCAAATTTGGCAAATAATTAGCATTATGGCAGGCCATCTAAACTGGTACACTTTGAAAGGGTCAGACGCACATATTTTCAAAATGGGTGCCATATAAATTTTTTACCTCGGATTTATTTATCTAGGAAACTACAAAACAAATTTTAACTAAACTTTGTATGCCGATAGTATCAAGTACATCCATTAAAATTGTCTATGTAAAGTCTCATTTTTCCACCATTTATTAGATAGGCCCATATGAAATAATATATACATTTTTCTTATTTCGGGAAACAATGAACCTTTTTTTTTTTTTTTTCAAATNGTAGGCTATATTAATGTATGTGTTTTTAGTGTGTAGGTCTCTTATTTTGCGAATGGCGCCTATGCAAACATTTCAGCGGAGTGTGATATATCTAGGAAACTACGTAACAGATTCACATTTGACTTTATTTATTTTGTTTATGACAATCATCGAATGTGATGAAAGTTTGGTATTCCAATTATGAAGATCGTCACATGAAAATGTTGTGGTTTTATGCCATATTTTGTGTATCAATAAATCGATTCATACAAAAATTTCACGAAATATTGCTACAGTAGGGTATGTAAATTAACATGTGTTATATGCTACAGACATGTTCTAATAGGGTTTATATAAATAATTAGATTTAATTTGTTAAATAAAAATTTTTTTTAACTTAAATTTTGTATGCAAACAGTTTTAATTAGAAACATTATTTATGCAAACAGAAAAAATCTTTTTCACATTTTTTGCAAAATAGTGTCAGGTGAATAAATGGAACAATTTTCCATATTTGCTGGACGATTCTACAAACTTCCACCAAATTTAGCACAACTTTAGTAGACCATGAAAAGTTATATGATTTGAATTGGAGCCAGACGCTGATTTTCGATATGGGGGCCATATAAATATTTTCTTATGTTTAGCATAACTATTAAACTATTTAATAAGTGAAATCAAAATTTTAATGCTGATAGTATCTATTAGAAACACCCTATGCAGAAACTCCTTTTAGGGAGTTTAAGATATCCCTGTTAAAAAAAAATTATTATGCTATATCTCACACATTAATCAACCGATTTCCACCAAATTTTTCACACAAGTGGAATTATGGTAGGCCTTGTAAACGTACAGGTTTTTAGTAGCTCCGTCACTTATTTTCAAAATGATGGCCGTGTAAATATTTCCAATTATTGAGCCATGTCATTGAAAACATTATACTGATTACGTCCGTAGTTGATGCTCCGAATCCCACCTCCATGGTGAAGTTAATTGCACGGTAGCTTAATTTTACGAATTTGTCTGAATTCGGATCGCTGGTAAGTCACTCGTGTTTTTTAATTGTCTTGGTGCTGTTTCACATATTTTTTGTTCCATCTGTAATGATATTGCTATCCATGAGACGGCAGCAACTGCCTGCCATCTAAGCTTTGAAGAAATTCACTGGAATTTATTTGCATGCCTGTACAGGGAAGTGGTCTCATTAGTTATCAGTAACGTCTTGTTGTATTTACTTTGATCAATTTGTCTAAATAAACTGCAAGCAAGTAATAACTCTACGACTAGGGCGGCCCCGAGTGTCGGGAACCAAGTGATGCCCTCCGCTTTTGTTAGCATACTGTCAGAAGGAAAGAAAGGCTTATGAGATCACTTTACTGTCTGTGCATCCATGTGTTAAGAGTGTGTTTGTCTGTGTGTCTGTGCATGTCAGTCTTCACCATTCAATTTTTGAACGCGTGAACCGAATTTCATCACTCTCGATACACATATAGTACTAAGTAAGAACACCTAAGTTTTATGGTTGTCGGCCACGCCTGGCACTTACTTTCAAAATAGGGTCCATTTAAACATTTAGGGCCATATATCATATCATATCTCGGAAACAATTCAAACGATGTTAACCAAATTCTGTATGCTGACAGTGCAAGTTGTAAGCATTAAAGTCAGAGGTATATGTCGTTGTTAATACGCCATTTTGGAAGATAGCGACACAATAAAAAAATTAAACTTTTACGTTATATCTCGAAAACTACACAGCCAATTTCCGTTAAATTTGGTACATAAGACTTATTGTGATAGGCCAGATAAATGTAAGTATTTGAACTTAGTTAATCACTTATTTTGAAAATTGCGACCATACAAACACTGTAGGTTTATTTCGTATGTCTGCCATATGATTTAAACGATTTCAACCGAAATTTGTGTGCTGAAAGTATACGTCACAAGTATGATATACACCAACACATAACCACTTTTGTCGGCCTTCTGGATGAAGGCATCATACGAATAAATAAAGTTATTATGTCATATCTCAGTAAAAAAAATTAACCGATTCGTACCGAATTTGGCAAACAAGTAGTACTTATACAGATTATGTAAAGTGATATGTTTTAAGTATGTCAGACACTTATTTTCAAAGTGGTGGCCATTTCCCCATTTTCGCTTTGAATATTATACTGTCAAAATCAAGTAATCAATTCCATCAGAACTTTTTTAATGTTTGCAGTTAATATTACGAATATCAACTGTATCTATATTGTGCACATTTCGTCCGCCATTTTGTATGACAGCTCTATGAGAATAAATACAGTTTTTTCGTGATATCTCGAGAAATAATTTATAAATAACTGTCAAATTTGGCAAACAAGCACTACTGCGACATATGTAAAATTGCATGTTTTACATCAGACACTTGTTTTCAAGATTGCGGACATTCAGTGATTTTAGCTTTATATTCTATATTGCAGAAACCATTAATTATTTCCCACTTATCATTCTATTATGACAGTAGATATTACAACTACCAACTGTATCTACATGGAGCATCTTTTGCCCTTCATTTTGTAAGATAGCGACAGGGGATAAATAGGATTTGTATGTCACATCTCGAAAAATAGTTGACAGATTACTACCAAATTTGGCAAACAAATAATACAGCAGCAGGTGGTGAAATATGGTATATTATTAGTTTGTGAGGCACTTATTTTCAAAATGGTATTTATGTTAATATTTTAACTTAATATAATTTATGAACGAAACGAATTCCAACCTAAGTTTGTATGCTGGCAGCGCCTATTACAACCATCAACTATGACTATGCATAGGCTCAGTTATCTGTCACTTTGTATGACAGCCCCAACACTAACATATAATATCGGGAAACAGTAACAAATTTTTACAAATTTTGATTAAGATATTGCATTATGGTAGGTCATATTAACATATGTATTTTTTAAGTATAGCACTTTTGTTCAGAATGGAAGCTATGAAATCATTTTAGACTTGTGTGCTTTTTCTACGAAAATGTGAAATATATTTTAACTCATCGATGTTTATTGGCAGTATACAATCATCGAATGTGCTACTACATTATTTTGTCTTTCATTTATGAAAACCGCCATATGAATATTATACAGGTTTTTTGCTATTTCTTGTGGACCAATCAAGAGATTCCCACCAATTGTTACACTGGAACATTTCAACTAATTTGTACCAAATTTTGTGCACTATATATGCTGCAGAAGTCCATGCAAATTTTAATGATATAAAGGTGTCAGTCAACAATGTTCAAAATTGAGGCGTTATAAATAGTTTAAGTAAGTTTGCAACATGTTTTAAACACTTTAACTAAATCCATCTAAATTTTGTATGTGGACAGTAAATATTAAAAAAAATCGTACATAATTTTTTTTTTTTGGAAATTTTGTGCTTTATCATAAAATAAGAAAATAAATATTTTTATCCCTTATCTGAGGGACTAAAGTGCGATTTCCATAAAATTCTTCACACAAGTAAGCGTCGTAAACGTACATGTTTTAAGTGGCTCACTGACCTCTTTTCAGAATGAAGACCCTCTTAACATCTTAGGTAAGTAAACCCTATCATTCGAAACATTAGACCTATTAAATCCGAAGTTGATTATCCGAATCCGACCTCTATAACGCGGTGCAGTGCACGCTAGCTCATTGTGCGAAGTTTTCCGGGTTCAAGTCCCGGATGAGGCACGTGAATATTTGTAATTATCTCTCTACTGTTGTGTACGTTTCTGGTTTCATATCTAATGTTGTTGCTTTCAAAGAGAAGTCAAGTCCTGCCTACCAACTCATATATAAAGAACTCATTTAAAAGTTCATTGCACCCATGTTGAGGAAAGTAGGTTCATTAGTTATAACAGTAAATACTTTTTTTTTCTGGCGAGCCCCCAAATCCCGCCACGTCAACACAAGCTCCTGTCACAGCTGTGAGTCCTCGGAATGCACGTTAGTGGCCTAGTCGGTAGGAGAGGACACCGGGAGCATCTGTGCGCAGTCGCAATTGTGATTCCTAAAATGTTGAAGTTGAGCTAAAACTGCATTAAATATAATATTTCATACAGCAGACAGCTACATATACTGGCATTTTTCGATACTTGTACATTTTAATTAGGATTTCTTTGGTTTTATGATCTCAAATTATAAAACAGAGGAATGATCTTACTTACAAGGTCGCTACCCAGTCTACAATCGTAGCAGTAAATTTTTGTAACACTGACTGATTCCTTTCTATTACTTCTATGAGATATCGCCGTATCTCAGTACAGTAATAGGCCAAGTGAACTTACTAAGTGCCAAGTGCAATTACGTGAGGAACGTCCCAATGTGCAATCGCTTTTTGTGATGTGCTTCAACGTATGTTGGGAGATCGTTTATCACGTAGGTAGCCTATCGTTATTCCGATAAATATAATAATATGTATGTTATAAAGATGTCGCTTGAACCACGAACAAAAATTTATTTAAGTGTAACTGATGCAATTTTTAGAGCCATAGCTGGCAACTCGAATCAGTTCCCTGAACCACAGCGACTCTAGACTCTTGTCAATATCGTGCATCTCGGTCCGAAGTCAAACTAAATAACGTGTTATTGAAGTTGAATCGATACAGCGTAACTGATTTTCACTCGGAATATAACTGAACTACTCTGCAGTTTTTGCGACAACTAAAAAAATCGAACGTAAACAAACGACATCATCAGAAAAATTAAATGCAATCAACATAATCAAGGAAACAAGGCAAATTAATGAAAAAAAAACATAAATTTCACATAATCGCTTATGTGAAAGTCAAAGCCGTGGGTACGACTGAGTACGAGCCTCTTATTCTTCAGCTATCCCACGTTAGTTTGAACTGCAAGAACACGCATTTAACTATAGTAATAACTCTACTAGGAAGTCCTTATCCTCATTGCTGATTGCGTCGTCAACAGAAGTTGCGATTTCATTATCAGTTGTGATTCCGGTCACAATTTTGACCTTGAACAACGTACAGCAGTCGTGCTAGAAGTAAACTAGAGAACGGTTACATCGGCAGACATAAGTAAGAAGCCGCGATGCCTGTACTTATCGGCGCTGAAGAGCAAACATTAATTTCTATATATTCGCACAAACCACTGCTTATCTCGTTGACATTACACAAAATACACTTCTTGTATTATTTTGTCTTTTTCTTAATTATTACAAGTAAAAATCACAATCAGGCCTATACTTCTTTTGTGTCGTACCAACCACAAATCTAGCTCAGCTGTGAAATTAAAATGACGTATATTTACGAAAATAAATTCTGCATTTGATGAAATTTTGTTACACGAGAGGAATATTTAACAAGTTACATATCTGTAGCTTTACACAAAACTATTTTTCACAAGGCACATATTTCAATAAAATAACCCAAATTTTTCGGCTTTCCTAATTACAATTATGTACATTTTTAGTAACTTTTGTTTGTGTCACCCAAAGTAGTGTTTCTTTTATAATGAGACGTAAAAAATGGGAGCCCAATTATTATTTTATTCCTCAGAATTCCGTCGAAAATAATGTCTACATTTGGAACAGTATTTGAGAGAAACGTTAAAAATTTACTTTCTTTTTTATGTAACGTTGTTAAGAGGCAGTAACAGTAGAGGAATCAGAGATTGTCCGGGAATCGAACACTTGAGCCTCCGAATGTGAGAACACTGTATTTACAAAGTGCCATCTAATTTTATTTGAAATCACTTTCTGTTACAAAGTCTACTGGATGTACTCGCATTATTTTCTTATGGAAAGAGAAAAAAAACTTTAATTGTTCTGGAATAACATTTTGAGAACATTTTTACGGCTTAAGAATATTATTGAGCTGCTCTTCAACCTATTTAGAAATCGCACTTCCATAAAAGAGACAACAACATAAATATAGTGCCACCGCCTCGAGTACAACAATTAAAGGCACGGCGACTGCAACAATACACACAGCCCAGAGCAGTGCACGTAGAGTGCACGAGACATTGCATGCGCTTGGAAGTGTCGTCCTTATAGACTCTTTACTTCTGTTCCTCAAACGTGCTAAATACCTCGAACACTGATAAAACATTTCCGCCATTCCAGGAACAATACTATTTAATTTCATAACGTTCCGTTAGATAGCAGGCGCAACACGTTTTCAATAACGGACTTTCCATAAATTTCACCGAACTTTCCGCGAATTTAAGGCACCTCTCCGAAAATTTGCTAGTAAGTTTTCGTACTTCGAGATATATAAATACGAAGAAAATGTCTTTTGTTTTTGCTATGCAGGTATTTTACGACTTATAAGAAATTATATACAAAAAAGTTAAACTACATTTAATGTTTTATTCTGGAGCAAAATTTGAGTACGGTCGAAAAATGTTGGTACCCATGACTTATACCTTTTTCCTAGGATTTTCCTGTTACAATCTGGAAAACATAGAAATTATACTATTTATATAAAGTTGACCTGTCATAATGACGCATTTTCGATTTGTAGTATTAATTTAGATTTTTAAGATATTCAAACTCTTATAGGTACCTGATATTGTTTTTTAATGTGTGAATAAATAAATTTGGTGGCGTAGATATATAAACTGCAGAAGAAACTGTAATTTTCTGGTAACATTGGCGAAAAAGGCTTCGCTTAGATTCGGTAATGTTCGTTTCTGAAACACGAAACTGTAGAAAATCTGAGACTTTCCCTATTTCCGCGAATAAACGGAAATGCATATTTAGTGAATTATATGGGTACTTTAATATCGAATTGCAATATCTCTAAAAAGGAAGCCATTTATATGCAAATTGCATGGAACAATTCACCCATACTTGTCAGCATTACTAATAGAAATGACACTGAAATGTTTTCATTAGTAAATTAAAATGTGAATCAGTTAAATTTCCCGTTGTTTGATTCTCTGTATTACAAAACCTGTAGTAACTTCAACAATTAACACTAAACTGCAGTAAGAATGCTTATTATAGTCTGTGTAAAGTCAGGCATCCACATAAGAAAACATTTGCAAGCAACTGTCAGGAAATGAACTCATCTTGAATGAGTGAGTAAGTGTAGATATTTGGGTGGCTCTTGACATCTAGAACTTGAGAACCAATGAGGGTGAAGAGAGGTGAGCAACATCGGGATGAAAGGGCTGGTAAACGGGAGATCCTCGAGAAATCCCGTCGACCAGCGGCATCGTCCAGCACGATAAATACATGCGAAAATCCGGGAGTGACTCCACAGGGAATCGAACTCGGTTTGCCTAGGTGAGAGACTTGTAGTCTAACCACTACACCACCGCGGCCATGTATTTATCTTGAATATGTTCTTTGAATATTTCCAGTGTGTTGGCTAAAAAGTACAGTGTAATAGCTAGCTCAGCAGCAATAAAGTAAAACAGAATATTTTTGGGTTTTTTGTATTCTTTGCCATATATATGTGTGTGTGTGTGCGTGAGTGTGTGTGCGTATGTGTGTATGTCTCATTATACACTGAAGAGCGAAAAAACTGGTACACCTGCCTAATATCGTGTAGGGCCCCCCGAGCAAGCAGAAGTGCCGCAAGACGACGTGGCATGGACTCGACTAATATCTGAAGGTATGCAGGAGGCAACTCACACCATGAATCCTGCAGGGCAGTCCATAAATCCAATCTGCGCCAATTTGAGAAAGGGTTGCACGTCAGTCACGTTTAGAGATTCTCGCCAGTCGTCGTTTGTCCCGTTCTTTCATGATCTTTTTTCCGGCCACAGCGATGTCGAAGATGTGATGTTTTAACGGATTCCCGATATTCACGGTACACTCGTGACATAGTCGTACGCGAACATCCAAATGTTATTGCTACCTCGGAGATGCTATGTCCCATCTCTCGTGCACCGACTATAACACCACGTTCAAACTCACTTAAATCTTGATAACCTGCCATTGTAGCAGCAGTAACCGATCTAGCTGCCGACCGCTTCGCGTTACTCTGATTGGTTCCATTCCTCTTTTATTTGCATTCGCACGCCTATACCAGTTTTTTTGGCTCTTCAGTGTAGATTTAATTTTTAGCAGCAAAGGGGCAAATTAAAAGTACACGTAGATGAATGGTAATTAATGTCTAGCGAATTTTTCCAATATATGATTTTATTATAGCCAGCAAGGTTTTTTTTTAACTTCACTGGCAAATTCTTA